>JAODAL010043003.1:0-34271 GCA_025379985.1 Phyllomedusa bahiana | reverse complement strand
GAAAAAAAAGAGCTCAGGGTAAGGAAGGGTCTGACTTCCAAAGTGGAAGGAATGAAGTACAGTAGGCCAGTGAAACCTAAAGTAGGACTCTGGATGTCACAAGCAGACCACATGTTCTTGGTGTAAAGTCCATAAATGAACAAAAGCGATGCCTTGCCGGGGAAAAGTAAGTTTTCCGGGATACTCTTTATTTTTGTTCTGGCCAAGATACGGGAACAAAAAAAATTTTCTCGTTTTATTGTTTTTTTGGGGGCCCGGGAGGTTTTTTTTCCCCTTTTAACCCTTTTTTAAAACTTGTTGTATTGTATGTGTTTATGCATGAGATTTTTTGATAACTATAAACCCGATATGTATTTTTTTAAAAAACAAAGTTTTAAAATTTTACAAAAGGGTTGTTTTATCTAAAAACAGTAATGACATATCAATAGGAATCCCTTTTTAATGTGCCCAAATTTCCATTCTAAAGGGGACTTTCAGGGGCCCCTTTCCCCTGAAATGGGAAAAACAATGTTGGGAAAACCACTGCCCAAAGGGCTGATGGAAAATCTATTGGATGCCATCATTGGGGTAAAAAGGGGCCCATACCTTAAAAAAAAAAAAAAAAAGCAGAAAAAAAAAATAAATGTTTGGTTGTGCTACACGAAAACCTGACTAAATGTGATGTGTGCCCTTTTAGGGTGATAAATAGTATATTTGAGTGGGCGATTGATTCAACAAATTGGAATTCGTTTAGAATTTCGGGAAAAAATTTTGGGTTTGGGAAAAAAAGTCGATTTTTTGGGGGTATTTCCCAGGGTGAAGAAAGTGGGGTTTTGTTTGAAAAAATTAGCTGCGAGGCCCCAGGGCGTTACTTTGGGGCAAAGAATCTGGGGGGGAAAAAAGGGGATAGCCTGTTGCATGTAAGGATGAAGCCAATCAGAGCCCGGCGGGTTTTGTGACGTCACCGCCTATTTTAAGTCCGGGCGTACGGTGGGCGTTCTACCGCTCTCACTGTACGGGAGCGGGGAAGGTGCTCCCAGGGGTGTTATGATAGTGATACTAAAAAAACTCTTTTTTATCAGCAAATTTTTGGGGGGGTGTCACAGCTTGCCCTCAGAGACTGTTCTTTAAAGTTTATTTTGTTTTTTGGGGGGTTTTTTTGGATTGAAATCCAGTTTTGCGTCCGGGGCAGTGATTTTTTTTTTAATGCTTCTGCTCTAAAGAAAGGGGGAAATTTCCCCAAAGGGGTAAATCAAAGCCTTTTTCCTGTTGTATTAAATTTAAAAGAAACAGGTTTTTTTAAAATTTAAAAATTTCCATTTCTTTTTTGGGGCTGCTAAATTCTTTTTGCGCAAATTTTTTTCCTGGTGTTAATTTTTGCGTTGTTCTGCTTTTTGTGGGTGACTAAAAAAAAAACCCCGTCTTTTCCCCGGCAAAAAAGACATTTTCCCTTTGTAGCAAAATTCAAGGTAAAGGGTTTTAATTACAAGTTTTTCTCTTGCTTTTGTACTTTTAAAATACATGAAATTGTAAAAAAGCTACAAAGTGGGTAGTTTTTGGTTGTCAATTCTTTTGTAAATTTTTAACCCAAAGGGGGAAAAATTTTATGCGTTGTTTGCTGTTGGGGTGATTTAAAAAAAAACCGTCTTTTTCCCCGGAAAAAAAAAAGGACTTTTCCCGTAGCATAATTCACAACCCGAAGGTAAATTACAAGTTTTTCTCTTGTGTGTTCCGTAAAAAAAACACGCCTTTGTAACCGTTTAAAAAGGGGGGTTTTTTTGGGTTTTTGTCAATTTTTTTGCGCTTTACATCCGGGAGTTTTTTTTAAGCGTTTGCTGTTTGGTGACAAAAATAAACCGTTTTTTTAACCGCCAAAAAACCCAATATTCCCTGTAGCATAAATTTTTAAAAACAAAGGTTTAAATTACAATTTTTCTTTTGTTCTGTAGCGAAAAAATACCCCCATTGAAACCCGAAAAAAAAGCTGGTTTTTTTGGGTTCCCCAAAATTTTTTTGCCAATGTACATAAAAGGGTTAAAAAAGTATTTTTCTGCAGTTTTGTCCAGTAAAAAAAAACTTTGCTTTTCACCGCCACAGAAAAAAATTTCCCTGTACCCTTAATTCTATCCAAAGGGTTAAATTTAAACCCTGTTTGTGCTTTTATTTTCAGAAAAAAAACAGATTTTTTAAAAAGGCACATAAAAAGTCAGTTTTTTGCCCATTTCTGGAGCCCCAATTTAAATAAAAGGGTTCCCCAAAAGCTTCTTAGTGGGTTCAGTTGGAGAAAAATTTACAGGGTGGGGGTATTTTATAAAAAAAAATTTAAAAAAAAAAACAGTTTCTTCTTTCAAACAGTGTCTGTACTTTTTAGAACAAAACGTTGTCAGACAGAGAGGTGGCACGCTCTTCCCCTGCAGTGGCAGTGGAAAAAACTTTTCCCAGGATGATGCGGGATAAAGGGGAAAACGATGTGTTCCAAACCTCGCTCGTTTGGGAAAGAATGGAGGGGCGGCGCCCCTTACCCCCGCCCAATGCTGGAATGAAAATTACTTTATATAACTGATTTGAAAGTTTAATTTTTCCCCCAAATATTGCTTTTGTGCCATCGTTTTTATGGGACTGTATTGAGCCCGGGGGCCGGCCCAAAAAGTTTAAACACCCATACGTTTAATAAAGAAAAAGGGAATGCTCCCACAATTGAATTTTTAAGCCTTCAGTTTGTGTTTTTTTGTTTTAAAAAAACATTCTGGAGCGGCCCGGGCCCGCAGCACAGGAAGGGGCGCGCAGCAGGGGTTTCCCGGTGAAGGCCAAACTGTGCTGTCTTTCTAGTGGCTGGTGCTGACAGAAACCCCAAGGGTTCTTAAATTGGTTAAATAGGCACCCATTTCCCTCCCAGATGACATCTGACAACCCCAGCCAAAAAGTTGGGGGGATCGTCAAAACAAAACCTTTTTTTGGCCCTTTGGGCCCCGGGAGCGGGTCAGCGGCCCCTTTATCTGTCCCCCAACCCTGCCTTTTCCCCATCCGGTTCCCCAGAAAGAAAAATCTCAAACTTTGGTTTGGGGCTCAGCGCCACTTTTTTGTGGGGGAGAAACAATTTGGGGGGGGGGCAGTCGCGCTACTTGGCCCGGCAAAAAAAGGGGGCAATACCCCTGTTTTCTTGCAGTAGGCGGAAAATTTTTGATGGGGAGATTTGGCATGGGATTTTTGGTTGTGGGGGGTCGCCTCTGAAATCCCCAAGCCCGGTGTTTAGGAAGCATTTCCCTGATGAAATAAAAAAAAGAGGGAGATTTACCCGGGAACCCATTGGGACCCGGGGTTTTGGCGGGGGGAACTCATCGTCGGGGAAAAAGAGGGGGTCGTTGCCGTCGGGCAGTGGCCCCGCCAGCAAGTGGGTTGTTTTGGCGGTGGCGCAGCCAGAAGTGGGTTGTGTGGGCCGTGAGTCAGAGGGGGGTTTTGCACAGTCTGGGGTGGGACCCGAGCGGCCAAAGGGGTAAAAAAACCCGTTTTTGCAAGTTAAAAAAAAGTTGGCAGCACAGGGGTTTTTTCAGGGGAAAGGGCCAGGGGGCAGTAGTAGTCATTTCAGTGAGAGGGGTTGGCGGTAAAACCAGAAAACTCGGTGGTTTTGGGCGTTCTTTGTTAAGGGACACCGGAGGGCCGAATTTGGGTTTTAGTAGGCCCTGTGGGCAGAAGTAAAGGCCCAAACTTTGGGCACCAGGGCCCCTGGGGTTAAACACTTTGCAGCGCCCACAATCCGGGGGCCGGGGAGAAATTTGGCTCGAGGGTGGGGTCCATCCTGCCCCCGCGGGCAAAAAAGACCGGGCAGCCCCCCGTGGCACACTTTCCCTTTTTTTCGGGCCTTTTAAAAGGTTTTAAAAACCACTCTGCAGAAAAGGGAGTGTTTCTCTTTGACATATCTCCCGGCCCAGGGGCTCCTGCCCCTGCTCCCTCAGGGCGGCCAGGCAGTCATTCAGGGGAGGCGATTGCAAAGGGGACAACAGTATGGCCCAAAACCCTTTTAAAGGGTGCAGGAGTGCCCGGGTTGCCCCTGCCCAAAAGTTGTTGTTACTGCAGTCCCTCCCTTTCAAAGGTGGACTCTGCACCTTTCAGAGAAATTAAGGGGCTTGTGCCAAATCCGAGATGGAGGGGCCAAGACGTAATTTTTTTTCCCAAAAAAGGGCCCTTTTCCCGGCATTTTAAATAAATATGTAGAAAAGAAAGGGGGCCAGTCCTTGAGCTTATGGGGTTTGGGTTCCCCAAGGATGCCCGGGACAGCCGAGGTTTTGGGAAGCTGTAATACGGTCGGGGGCCAGTACATGCCCTTTAGGGCCCCTTTGAGTAAATTGTGCTTCCTGCCCGGGCCACCCCAAAACGTTTTGGACAGGGGGGCCGCTTTTTCCTCCCGTTGTAAACTGGGCCCCTTTGCGCCAATTTTCTGCCTCCCCCATTTCCCCCCCAAACCCTCAGCCCCCAAACAAGTACTGCTCCATCATCCCTTTTTTTGTGTTGGGCAAGCGGGTCACGCAGTTTTTCACCTGGTTGGGCCTGGGAGAACAAAAGTCACACAGGGGGGAATCCTCCGGGCTTTATGCAGCAAAAAATTGATGTGTGGCTTTTCCGCGAAACTGCAATCGGAAACCATGAGGGACAAAATTTGGGAGAAAACATGGTGCCCTTTTGTGCCCCGTGGAGGGATTGCCATGCCCCCTGCATTCCCGCATGTGTTTCAATCGGTTTTTAAAAATTTCCCTAAAAGTTTTCCCAACGATCTTCAGAAGATTCAAAAAATTGGCCGGGAAAACTGTGCATGCACTTCACCCAAATTCCTCAAAGCCAGGAAACCCCCCTCGAGTTGCGAACGGCCCCCCCCACTTTACATGATATGGGATTTTTTTCCACCTTTGGGAAATTTTCCCGGGCCTGAAAATTTTTGGGGGACCGACTTTTATGAACAGGAAAGGCCACAAACCCGTTTTTTTTGATGACCCGGCGGCGGGGATTTATCCCCTGTGTAACTTTGAGGGCAGCCGTGCCAGCTCATGGTGACCCTGCCGTTTGTTGAGGCCATTTGAGGAGGCCACGTTATTTGTCAGTCGCCAGGACTACAGGATGAATAACGTCATTCCACTGCATCATGTCCTGGAACAGATGCTGAAAAATCTGTCTGGGCAGGAGACTGGAGACGTGGCGACTAAATCTCGCGGCCACATGAGTCCGGTGGGGACTGAAATGGAGGAGGAGGAGGACATTGGAGCAGAAGCATTGTCTGGTGAAATGAGTGGATTTTCTACCCAGGTGACAAGAGAGGAGGAGCAGCTGGAGGAGGTAGATGGAGATGAGGAAGACGAGGCAGATGACCCGCAAGCACCATGGCAGTATACAGTGGAGATGGAGGCAGGGAGCCCCTCGGAGTCACTTGTGCAGATGGCCCGCAGCATGCTGATTTGCCTGGCTAGTGACAGCCGAATAGTCAGCATCCGGCAGAGGGATGACTTCTGGCTCTCCACCCTATTGGACCTTCGCTACCGGTACAAAATGTGAGCCTTTTTCCCAGCTGCTGAGAGGGAGAACAAACTCAAATACTATAGGGAAATCCTCCGTAGTCAGTTGGCCGCTGCCTATGTGCGGCATCGTCCCTCCTCTGACAGGTCTGACCGGGGGGTTCTTCAGCGCTCACGTACTACTGCCGCGGCTGCTGGGGGAAGGTGGGGGTGTAGGAGCAGTACCAGCTCCATCAGCAGCAACCTAAGTCTGGAGTCACTGATGAGCAGCTTCCTTCACCCGCCTAGTGAGGAGGGCAGTCGCCAGCAGCAGCAGCAGGACCTGGAGCAGTCCCTGAACCAACAGGTGGTGGCCTACATGGACAGCGCTCTGCCACCCCAGTTAAAAGATCAACTGGACTACTGGGCAGCCAATCTGGATGTGTGGCCGCAACTTGCCGAGTTTGTAGTGGAGAAGCTGTTCTGCCCGGCCAGTAGTGTGGCATCAGAGCGGGTGTTCAGTGCGGCGGGGGCCATCGTTACCCCAAGGAGAACCTGCTTGTTCACGGGAAATGTGGAACGACTGACCTTTGTCAAGATGAATCAGGCGTGGATCGGCCAGGATTTCTACACACCAATGCCTTAGGCGTCAGACTACATCAGCCATGACGCCTCACCCAAACTGTGAAAAATGAGTCTGGGTTCAAACTACCTGCCTTAGCCACTATTCTGATGCCGCCACCCGCCTGATGCCACACATCTGCTGACAATTTCTCCATCTGCCAACAACCATCTTTACCAGGGACTGGTATTGCCATCCACCTCCACACTCTGTCATTGTGCCACTTTATGACCTCATGCTGCTGCTGCTGTTGCCGTGACATCCACACTGTGTCATTGTGCCACTCTGTGGCCTACTCTTGTTTTTGCCACCTCCAGAATGTCATTGTGCCACTCTCTGACCTCATGCTGCTGCTGTTGTTGCTGCTGCCGTGACCTCCACACTTTGTCATTGTGCCACTTTGTGGCCTACTCCTGTTTTTGCCACCTCCAGAAAGTCAATGTGCCACAGTCTGACATGCTGCTGCGGCCGTGACCTCCACAGTGTGTCATTGTGCCACTGTCTGACCTCATGCTGCTGCTGCCGTGACCTCCACACTGTGTCATTGTGCCACTCTGTGTCCTACTCCTGTTTTTGCCACCTCCAGAATGTCATTGTGCCACTGCCTGACCTCATGCTGCTGCCGTGCCATCCACACTGTGTCATTGTGCCACTCTCTGACCTCATGATGCTGCTGCTGTGACCTCCACTCTCTGTCATTGTGCCACTCTGTGGCCTACTACTGTTTTGCCACCTCCAGAATGTCATTGTGCCACTGTCTGACCTCATGCTGCTGCCGCCGTCACCTCCACACTGTGTCATTGTGCCACTCTGTGGCCTACTCCTGTTTTTTCCCACCTCCAGAATGTCATTGTGCCACTGCCTGACCTCATGCTGCTGCTGCCGTGACCTCCACACTGTGTCATTGTGCCACTCTGTGGCCTACTACTGTTTTTGCCACCTCCAGAATGACATTGTGCCACTGTCTGACCTCATGCTGCTGCTACCGTAATCTCCACACTGTGTCATTGTTCCACTCTGTGGCCTACTCCTGTTTTTGCCACCTCCACAATGTCATTGTGCCACTCTCTGAACTCATGCTGCTGCTGCTGCTGCTGCTGCCGCCGTCACCTCCACACTCTGTCACTAATGTTGCCACCTGAGCTCTCAGCTTGTTTTTTTCCAGCTTTCGCTGGCATGACTTTCTCAGGCTACATTCCCGCTTCAGTTTTTTGGTCAGTTTTGCCCTCTTAAGTGCCCAGGGAATTTTATAGTGAAGCGATGCTAAGAGCGGCGGCAGTGCATGTCAGTTCATGTGTGTGTCATACTAAAACACAACATTGTATGAAGCCCAAACCAAGCTCCCTCTGCATATTTAAGCATGGCACAGCGTTCTACAGCACCCTGAAGGCTCTGTGCAGCCTGGAGATAGCTGTTTTTGAATGCGATTCGTCCCAAAGTAATTCGGACCGAATTTATTTTTGTCGGAAATTCGACGAAGGGACCAAACCGAATTTTTGAGAAATTCGCCCATCTCTAGTCATATTAAGCCTTCACAGTATACTGGCTTGGCCACTTCTGGTGAAGACCTATAGATGAGAATAATTAATTTGTTTTAATATTTGAGCACAAATTAATATAAACCGGAATGAAAAAAAAATATTTCATTATTAAAAAGTAAAGGAAATCTTCTGCATGTTAAAATGTAGACACATTTCCATCCCATGTATCTTCCACTCTGGAGATTGTTTCACTTCTAATTAATTTATGATATTGCACTGCGATTTGCATACTCAAGGGAATATGTACAATATAAAACAGGTGGGAAGACGAAATGTGATATTAGAGTATTTATGCCACATTAGTTACCATGACAACTTGTTTATTCCTTGACAATTTATGGTTTAAAAAAAAATGAAGAAAAAGCCTTACTATTCTATCTACATTTATAGCTCACATCAGTGTAAAACCAATTTAAATTATCTAAAGACCTTCTCGGCTGATAGTTTTACTACAGAGATTTACTATAGATCACATGAAGTGAAAAATAGCAGCTAGCTTAGAAGACCAGTCATTGTAAAATAATAGCAGGATGTTGATTAGTCCGGGCAAGAGGATGAAGCAAAGAAAAGTGTGTTTACACATAGGGAAAAAGACATAGTGGATGGTTGCAATAAATTGCGCCTCAGAGCAGAATAGGAACTACGAGACATAGCAGGTTCAGAAAATACTGAAATCTGATAGTAAAAGGTAAGGGGATAAAGTCTCTTTACTCCAGCAATACATTAACCCCCTTTAACGACAGTGCAGCTCCTCTGTCGGCAGTGATGTCCTTTGCCGTCACTGCTAGGGATGAGTGATATTATCGACAAAAGTTGAAATCGGCATGATTTTTAGGCTGATCGGAAATTTCCGATCACGCGATATTTTAGGTGACAATCTTACAGATAATCTATTACTATCATGCCATTTTCAGCATTTCATGTCATTTTGGCGGCCGGCCAATCAGCTTTGAGGATAGAGGGGGGTGAGGAGGATGTACAACATCACCACTTTGTGGTGTATGGATCTCATTGGCTGCAAAAATCATGTGACCTCGGTTTATCTATGCAACTGCATTTCCTGTTTGAGCTCATACTCTGTCTATGACACTTCACAGCAGGACGTGTCTCTCTGCGTTTAAACCAATAGCTGATCTAACAGCTCTGATAGTCACTTCTAATACAAGAAACCATCCACCTACAGCTTAGAATAGAGTTAGATTAGAGAATTGCACTTCTTATTTAGTTAGAGAAAGTTTTAAGAATATCTACTGATGTGTGTAGCCGTGAGGCTGCTGGTGGGGAAGGAGGGGGTGGCGGCAGGAGAGGCTTTTGAAACGAAGGGAGATATTTTGCAGCTCAGTGTGTTCTGTGATCTTCAATTGAAAAATAATTGTTTTCAACCACTTTTTAGGCCAGCAGACCTCTGCTAGCAGTTGAAATTGTTCCTGTATTTTCAGTTCTATTGCAATCACTGCGGTGGGGGGTGGTGGGGCGGCAGGAGGAGAGGCATTTGAAAAGAAGATCTTTCGCAGCCCAGTGCGTTCCGTGATTTCAATTGAACAAGAAGTGTATGCTACCACTGTTTTGGTCATCAGACCTCTGCTAGCAGTGGAAATTGTCCCTGTGTCTTCAGTTCTATTGCAATCACTGCGTGTCAGTGTTCACAAAAACCAGCTTAACTTATCCCTATAACTTTTAAATAGTTTTACTGAAGTCCGTGTGTCTGTTTGGCGCAAAGAGTTAAGTTTTATGCATATTGTGTTCTACATATTTCCTAGTAAGTTATGCCTGTAGTCAGTGGTGCGAAGGCTGCCATATTAATCCATATAACTTTTTAATACTTCTATTTCACTCAGTGCGGCGCTAATCATACATTTGTACGATAGTTTGTTGAAAACTATCAATTGCTAGTCCTACTGGGCAGTTGTAAATCCCTGGGACTGAAGGAAGAACACTGTTGATTTTGTCTTACGGTTCTTCCACCAGATCGCATTTCACAGATATTTGATAGAAACAATTCTGTTTCTAATCCTACTTGGCTGTTCGAAATTAGAGGGATTTAAGAATAACTGATTTGCCATCTTTCAATAAGAGACTGTCAAAAACGTATCCATACCTTTTCACATTTTTATCTTTCTGAACATGGAGCGAAATACAGGTGGTAAGCAAGCAAAGAGGGGTGTAGGACATGGAGGTAGAGGTACGAGAGATGGTGCTTCTTCCAGTGCTGACGACAACACACAAGCCAGCAGATTGTCGGTTGCAGGACCCTCAGACCTGTCATCGCTGGGTCGGTACCCTGTGAATCTCAGAAACGAACAGCGTCGCCAATCTTTTCTTCAGTGGTTAATGCAACCTGCGGTCCAGGAAAGGGATAGTCAATGTCCAGTTGAACTAAAATGGTGGTTCAAAGACTCCTTTTTCCTGCACTTTTTAATCTTTGGGTCATGCAGGTTTGGGGGTCATGCTGTGTTACAGGAAAAGGATAGTTAATGTACAGTTCAACTAAAATGATGGTTCAAATAACACTGCCTTCTGGCACTTTTTAATTTGTGGGTCATGCAGGTTTGAAGGTTATGCTGTGGTACAGGACAGGGATAGTGAATAGTCTGTGACTTTTTTTCTGTGACTCTTGTTGCCTAATTGTCTTGCCTAAGATGTAGCACGTATCCAGTTTCCTGTTGTGGATGTTAATTCCAGCTTCTACACCCCTGTTTGGGTGTAAGAATGAAGGTGTTGTTCCTCTCCCATAGACTTTAATAGTCATCGGCGATAATCTGTTATCGACTGTCGGATACCGTCATGATAATTGCTGATATCGACTATCGAATCGATAGTTGACACAATCGCTCATCACTAGTCACTGCCTCAGAGGGGGGATTGCAGCCTCAGAGCATGGCAAGTATCAGAGGCTTCCTCCAATCTCCACCATTTAACCCTTTGGTTACCACAATTTGATGCTGTGGTATGACCAATTGAAATTCCCCTGCCCAGCTGGGTCACCGAGGTCCCAGTACTTGATGAGGCCTAAGGAAATCCTTCACAGTCAGCCCTGGAGACATAGAATAGCCTTAGACATATCTGTGCAGAGAGCCTGCTGTTAGGGCACACTGTGATAGCTAGGAGCTGTATTTTGTGTTGACTCTAGGCTGCCTAATACAGTAGTAAGGGAAACAGTGGAAGTGGGGGTACAGATTTTAGTTTACCTGCACATAGAACCAACCCACTGGAGATTGTGACTGTACAACCCAGAATCATATTGTGTGGCCTGAATTCCTTTGCTGTAATCCCAACAAACCAGATGCATGGCCTTCAGGAAGTGCAGGGGATAGAGTTTAGGACTGCCATGTTTGTTGTAGTGTTTCTGTTTTTCTATAGGTTTCTGATCTTGGACTATGTCAGACCAGTGTCAGGTCCATTTTTTTTTTTTTTTAATAAAATGGTCATACAGGGATGTTGTAGGGGAGTTTTAATTGAAATTAAGTGTTTTTTTTCCTATGGGTTTTTTTTATTTGCCATTTTATTACAAGGTTAGTAATGGAGGTGTCTGATAGATGTCACTCCATTACTATCACCTTCAACCGGGAGTGTTTTTTGTCACTACATGGCTTACAGTAATTCCCTTTCACTATTACCCAAGCACACAATGCACTAAAGGTACTGAGAAGAGATGGATTACTGTAAGAAGGGATGATCTGCTTCTGGTGCAAACCTGGGTTGATATTTTTAGAGTTAGAAAGGCCCAATAGCCATGGACCTTCCCATCTTGATAGTATCAGCATGTATTACGTTACCTCTCGTTTTTGTTTTCTAATTATTTATTGATCATGGTACAATGCTTATTTTTAATTGATTCTCAATAAGTAAAAAAAAAAATCATTTCAAAACATGATGTGAAGTCCCCCTTTTTCATAATCTGACAAGGTAAAAGCTACAGCTGCGCTGCAGACTGATTCTATTATTATAGGGCCCTTCTCACCCTAAAAATTGCTAACCTATGCCGCCCCAGTAGCATCCCATCACATTCTGATGGTAATTTAGCAATTTTCAGTACCCCTGGTGCTTTGGGTACTGGGGTAATAGTGAAAGAAATCAGTGTTAGCTACAGGGTAAAAAAAAAATGTGTCTGACAGTGATAGTAATGAAGAGATATCTATCAGACACCTTCATTGCTGATAATGGAATAAAATGGCAAAAAAAAGAACAGAAAAAATAACAACAAAAAAAAAACCTTTATTAGACATAAACATGCTCCAACAATATTCCTCTTTGACCATTTTATTAAAAAAATAGATCTGACGCCAGTTTGATATAATCTAGTTAGTTGGATGTAGTCCAAAGAGGAAACCCTTAATAATATAGAAATACTAACGTGTTTGGCAGACAGCTATCTAAAGTGTATACCATACAGCTTTATCATGACTCAGTAATAGAGGGCATAAACTTCGGGAAGCATGAATTCAAAATATGGCCCTGCAGATAGGTAGACCTTCTTTTAGGTTGGTAGAACCCAATTAAGCAAGTAGCTCCCCAAGTTAGTTAGGCAATTAGTAGGCATATCCATAGCATTAGGTAAATATGACCCACCCTCCTCCTAAGGCACCAGGAAGGTAGGCAAGATCCTAGGTGGGTCGGCAGGGAAGGTTCCTTAGAATGTGCAAGCAGTTGAATACGCAACATATACCTGGGAATCAATTGTATGTGATCTGGATTCCTAAGGCTATGTCTCCACTGCATCTGACAAAAAATGGCCCAAAAGCAGGCATTTGTTTTCCGATGCGGGACCGCGTTTTTTGTCACGCTTTGTACAAAAAACGTGTTCGCTTCTTGTTTTTTTGCCGTCACCCATACAAATTGTATTGTATGGGAAGATGGCAAGAAACTAAAAGCGCCAATGTATTATACAACATGTTTGTATATGTCTCCATTGCACAGGAATACAATCGTATCTTCGACTCTTTTAGTTTTTTAAAAGCGCCGAAGAAACGATCATTCCTGCAGCCCTATAGACGGGAATAGAAAAGACAAGCTGCAGTCTCCACAGCTCGTCTTTTCTCCACTCATCTTCTGGCGCCGGCGTATTATACAACATGTTGTATAATACGCCGCCGCTTTTAGTTTTCTTGGTGTCGTCCCATACAATACAATTGTATGGGCGACGTCAAAAAAATAAGAAGCGACTGTGTTTTTTGTACGAAGCATGACAAAAAACACGGTCTTGCATTGGAAAAAAACGTCCGCTGTCCGATGCAGTGGAGACATAGCCTAATACGCCGGTGCCAGAAGACTAGCAGAAAAAAGACAAGCTGTGGAGATTGCAGCTCGTTTATTCTATTGCCGTCTATGGGGCTGCAGAAACGGTCGTATCTTTGGCGCGTTTAAAAAACTAAAGCGCCGAAGATACAATTGTAATGCTGTGCAGTGGAGACATAGCCTAAGATATTCTTCCCACCATTCAAGGCTGTAGGACAGCCCCTGGAACCCATGACTGTTCTAATAGATCCAGGACTTCACAGGTGTGGGAAGAGCATTCTGTCCTGCTCACTAGCTATAAAGGCTTTCAGAAAGTACTGCTAACGATACAGTTAAAGGTTCTAAGTGGGCCATGAACTCCGAAGATGCAATAAAATCCACGAGGATCCACGTGGATTTTATTGCATCTTCAGATTTGCTGGCAATCCTTACGTTCTTCTACTTGGACTTGCATTGTGGAGTGTAGCCATGCAGCCCGATCTATTGGAGTGGTGAGCTGACTAAATTCTTTAGTACATGTCTAAGTGGGCCAGGACTGTGTGGAGATCATGGGGCACATTTATCTAAGCAGTTGATTCAGAATTATTGCAAAATTTGTGTAACAATTTACGTCGTATAAACATACAAAAAAAAATGCAGGTAAATGCTCACTGGTAGTAAGGCTTCATTAGGAATCCGCATCAGATCCGTCCACACACGGTGCAAATAAGGAGGTGGGTACCCGGCTGTAGATACTCCAGAAGCAGTAGGCAATTCAACAAGAAAGCACTCCAGCACTCGTGCTCGGGATAAATGCCTTATACCACATTTATTATGCATTCTAATCATGTTTGCACCTCGTCTGAAAAAGGGGTGTGGTCCCAATGAAAAGGGGGGTGGCTTAATATGAAATGGGTGTGACTTGACATGCAACTCCGTGCGCCAAAAAATGCGTCATTGGTGGCATAAAGTAAGATAACACAGAATCACAGAAAGGCAAACAAGTGGATGAATAACAAGTACTTGAATAACATCATAAATCCAGTCTTTATGACTCTGCATGAACAACACAGGGCTAATTTCATCTTCATGGATGACAATGCTTCAGCTCATCAAGGTCGCATCATTAGGGAATGGTTGTTGGAGACTAAGGTACCTCAAATGGAGTGGCCTGCATTTTCTCCAGACTTGAACTCCCTAGAAAACCTGTTGGATCAGCTGAGTCACCGAGTAGAAGCTCGGAACTCCGTACCCCTTTACCTCAATGACTGGAGGGGAGCCCTTCGATGCTCAAGGTCTCATGACACCTTATTGAGACATTGACATTTTTTGAAGGTATATATCCATTGCTTTGGTTGACTTTTGTCCCATTAAAGGGGACCTGTCACATAGTTTATGCCCCCTTGCTGAGGACAGCACAAGCTTGTGACAGACATGCTGGTTCCAGTGTCGTGTCTCTTATTCTGTGAAGTGCAGCAGTTTTTGAGTATTTAATGCACAAATCTTATTCATGAGCAGATGTTAGCCCCGCTCAACCAAAGTTAGTCCCACCCATCTGGCAGTTATTCACATGTTTCTACCTGTACAAAATAATAGGTTAATCGTTATGAGGTGGGCGGGGCTAGCCTCAGGTGGATGGGTCATGAATTAAATGGACTCTTTTCATGGCTTTTTTCTGGCTGAAAGCTGCAGATTTGAGCATTGAATACTCTACAACTACAGCATCTTACAGAATAAGGTACACAGCACTGGAAACAGCATGTCTTTCACTAGCTTGTGCTGTTCTCAATAAGGGAGGCATAACCTATGTGACAGGTTCTCTTTAAATTGAGATAAAAAAAAATCAACCTTGCCTGCTACGACTTACATGGCCTTCTTTCAGGATTAAATATCACTGTAGCGTGACATTTTTACATTTTCCATACATTTTACCCGAAAGCCAAACATCCCTAATTTTTTGTGAGTAGTGTATGGCGCATTGTAAAATAATCTAGTTTAAGTTTACACTCAAGCAAAACTTTTGCAATAGGGCCTATAAGCCTTCAGCTACATTCCTACCCAGAGCTCCAATGCTAGTAATTCTACCACTGTTTTTTAAACCCATGTGAAATTATATAGAAGCTATTGCTAATAGACTAAAGCCATTCACATGTTTACTAGGGCAATATCTATCAATATTCAGTAGTAACATTTAGGACAGTTTTGTATAAATGTCTTCAGATGAAAATCTGTTCCAATTCAATATGGTTGTTTCTGCAGAATGTGCATAGATTTCTCCAAATCCCATACATTCCTTTAGAAAGTACTGCAATTTAATTTACCACTTCACTGAAAGTACTTTAGTCTGCAATAGTCTTTATTGTGCTGGCTAAAGCAAGAGAGCCAAATACGTTTTCCACTACACTCCAGTAAGGCTCCCCTGAGTGAGGTTAGGCAATGATATTGAGTAAGAAACTTTGGTTTGCAGTTGGCATTTCAGATCACGCTGAACCCTGACAATTAGGTTAAGTGCAAAAATGTGGACTTTAAAAAAAAAAAATCCACTGAGATTCTGCAGCATAGGATTTATGCACAAGAATGAGGATGCTGTAGGCTGGAAAGTTACAAACATGCTCATATTTCTTAATGGATGTTTCTATTATGTCTGGATGCTGTTTTAATAGCTATCAACCCCTTAAGCCCCAGGCCTGAAAAGGCTTTAATGACCAGCAACATTTCGTTTTTGCCTCCCTGCGTTTCTACTTGTTTTATGCGGGAGAAGTTGTATTTAGGGGTACAAGTTTGAGTTACATATAAATTACTGCAGATATGTATTTTCAATATTTTTTTTTTGCTTTTGAATTATTTTTTTACAACATTCACATTTCACACTAAATAACCTGTTTGATTAATTCTACAGGTAATTACAGTTGAATGGATCCCTAGTATGTCTAGTTTTACGAGGATTTTTTTTAATATATGCACAATAATTTTTCATTCAATATTTAGTTTTATTTTATTATTATTATCGATTTTTTTCCACACTTTTTATGTTTTTTACTTTTTAATCATATGAAGGGATAACTATTGTGCATTTTTTACACTTGGTAATGTATTAGCATACATGGATATGCTAATACATTACAATCTGCATCAGTTTGACACAAGCAGCAGTCAGGACAGCACACAGTGTGCCCTGACTGCAGGCTTGTTATACAAGCAGCCCTTCACCTTTATTGGGACACCTCCCAATGTCAACAGATTGTTGGTGTTCCTACATTTGGTTTGCACTATCCTGCTGGTCTTCAGTGTCTTGCCAGTTTTGATCCCTGCTTACGTTTTCAGAATATTCTCTATCTGCCACCTGCCCTGACTTTTCTGCCAGTGAACTGTTTACGTTCTGTCTACTGCCTGCCCTGAAATCTCTGCAAGTGACCTGACTCCACCACAGACTGCTACCTCTGTACCTCGCTGCACCTTGTCTGTCACCATGAGTGACCACATCAGGGGTAGCTATCTGGAAGTCTCATGTAGCAAACTCCAACCTTCCTTGCGACAGGCTCTGGTGCATACCGATGGGCTCCTTAGACTGTGCTGCCTGGCATAGTTCAGGTCCTCACTCGCAATGACCCAGAGGTTTCACCTCCTGTGCCTATGACAGTACAATCTGGCCATGGATCCTGCCAAGTCGCCTCTGCCCGTGTTCAAGACATCTTGGACTTAGTGGCTCTACAAGGCCTTCATCAGGACCAGCTTCTTCAGATGCTTCAGGGTACCCCAGATGTCGCAGCTGCACCTGCTGTAGCTTCACATCCAGCTGTCTTTACTGGTCCTGGTCTACGCCTGTCACTACCACCTTGTTACCACAGGGACCACAATACATGTCGCAGATGTTTTATCTAGTGCACTATACATTTCAAGGTCTTGGTGCACCACTTCCCTTTGGATTGAGGAAAGGTGGCATTTGTTATCAGTCTGCTCTCTGGTAAAGCCCTGGTCTGGGCCACTCACCTCTGGGAGAAAGGAGATACATTGACTGCTAATCTGCAGGAGTTTTTGAAGGCCAAAGTTACCTCTACTGGGCATGTTTCCTCTGCTGCATCATCTCTGCTTCGCTTATGTCAAGGCGATTCTACAGTGAGGCAATATGCCATAAAGTTTCTCATGCTGTCTGCTTAACTAGCCTAGAACCATGAGGTCCTCGTAATGGCCTTCTGGGAAGGCTTTGCTGGGAGAATCAAGAATAAGTTGAGTGGTTGAAATCTTTGCATGACCTCATTGTTTTGGCTGCCAGAATTGGCATCCATTTCACCAAGAGGCAATAAGAGCTCTGCCAGCAACGAACATTCTTCTGGCCCCACAGACTTTCTAATTTAATATCAGTTTTCCAGAGGCCTTGACTGCCTCTACCTCAGATTCCATGTGATGAGCTCATGCAATTGGAGAGAGCTCACTTGTCTGAGGAAGAACGCAGTTGCAGACGTCCCTGAATTTCTGCCTGTACTGTGGCAGGAAAAAGCACTTGCTCCAGTGCCTACGCTTCATAGGAAAGGTGATCCTAGGCATAGATGCATACTTTCTATGCCCGATCATGTCGGTTACACTCAGCTATTCATCCAGTGTCAGGTTTCAAGTTTCTGCCTTCCTGGATTCCGGCTCCGCAGGAAGTTTCATACATTTGTTTCTGGTATCCAGATACCATTTACCTGTTACTCATCTTGATAATCCTCTAATAATATTTTCCATCAATATAGAGGTCTGAAAGGGCTCTATACAGTATCAAACTGAAAACAGACTTTACAGTTTGCGGCATCGCATATGGAGAAGATTATGTTCTCCCACTCCACTCCTGCAGTTCTCCTGGGTCTTCCATGGTTGCAGCTTTATGCCCATACACTTGAGTGAAAAATGGGCAAAGTCGACCCATGCTTGACTGAAAAATTCGTAAAGTCACCCGCTGGGGACAATAGTGACACTCCTGGTTATCATGCCACCTCATACGGTGCAACCAGTTTCTCCATCAATGCTATCAACTATGCTTCCTGGACTACAGGTCCGAAAACAAGAATTTGTGGATGTCTTCTGTGAGAAGCAATTGGAGATCTTTCCACCATATTGGTCGTAAGACTGTCCTATAGACTTCATGCCTGGCACACACCTCTCTGCAATGCTCCAGCGGTCTTCCAAGATTTTGTTAATGAGCTGTTCCGTGACCTCCTATGTGTTTGTCAAATCTCAATATAATAATATAATTCCACAGCACACAAAGGTATTGTAGTTTTTCAAATGCATAACGTAAATGCTGTTACTTTTAATAGGTTCGATACATATTACATTGAGAAGGATATGCAGTCTTTTCGGTTGGCCTAGCAACCTTTTTCAATAGATCACTAGTAATGGAAAGACTGAAGAGCCAGTATGGAGAATGGTATATGAGCATGAAGGCAAAGGATGCCATGGTAGACCACCCGCACCTCTCCTGCCTTGGCTGTATGCAGCATCTCCATTATCCTCAAGTGGCTTACACAGACGGTCTTGTATTGGCATCCTTTGCCTTCTATAGCCTTGATGCTCAAATACCATTCTCCATACTGACTCTTCAGTCTTTCCATTACTCGTGATCTACTGAAAAAGGTTGCTAGGCCAACCGAAATGTCTCTTGTCGATCACGCTTTTCAAGACTGCATATCCTTCCCAATGTAATTTGTATGGAACCTATTAAATGTAACTGCATTTACTTTATACCTATAAATATGTTGCATTTGAAAAACTACAATACTCCTGTGTGCTGTGGAATTATATTATCACTGGACAAGACTATAAAACATAACCTTTAATTAAATCCAATAAAAAGTGTGAGTACATACACACACACTAATCCTAGCATGTATGTAAGCATGCCAAAACTTATGGAAAAACGGGTAAACCACTGACCCTAAGCTTACCCTATCTAAAAGCTGCCTAACAAAGAGTATGTGAAAAAATTGTTCTAATAAGGACGGTTCCACCTGGAACCTATACTGTCCAATACCTAGTGCACTCTATGATTATTTTAAGAACACTAATAAACAATAACCTCAAAAGGCCAATAATAATATACAGTTTAGTAAGAATATCCTACACACTTGAAAACCAAACCAGTCTCTTGTATATGGATCCAAAATATATAGATGAACCAACGCATTTCTTTCCTTTTGGTTAACAGGAGTTCATCAGGGGTACTATCATATACTGTATTAAATATGTACACTAAAAAGAACCATCAAATAGACAGTATGTTCAGCTCTCACAAAGGGTATCTTAATGCATATCATATCCCATAATGATATACACAATTGGTAGTTAAAAGGGTATATAGCTTACATACAGTGGCTTTAATAAATTTCACTAGGGGATCTCTAGAAATGCTATATCCCATAATAACATTTGCTGTAGATAATTAAATAGGTTTATATGTTCAGTACAATCAATTTAATGGCAGTGGCCAATGTACTCACCAATCTTCTCAGCATAGAAAGAGATATAAAACTTACAGCATTATGAAGAAACCTGCTATAGGAGATATAAAACTTACAGCATTATGAAGAAACCTGCTATAGTATCTGGATAAACAGCGCTCTGATTCACTGAGCTAACTATTCAGGAGATGCCTAATCAGCGTTACTCCTCCGTGAGACGCAGGTCTGGTCCCAGCATAGTTCGTGCTCCAAGGCTGCGGCATTTGACGTCAGGAAGTACACAGGCACAATCTAAAAAAGAGGCTGGCATAAGGGTGGAAGATCCACCCTATCCTCTGACATAAGAGGGGCGTATAGGTACGGGGAGCAGCACTAAATGCATGACATGCCGTATACCCGATCTCGCCCACCTGATCCAACATTGAATGCCGGACTATTGAACTAGGTAATGAAATAAAACATGGGAATTGCTGCTAATCATGCAACCATTAATAATAACTAAGCAGTAACTTACAGTTAGAATAATAGATCTTACTAGGAGGCAAATACCAAGTAGTATATGATGGCAGAGGGAAAAACAATTAGAGATGATGAATACCATCCTATGCCAATGATATGTCAGTAAAGGACCATAAGTTTATAGTATAACAAAAATACTTACAAATTAGAACAATCCCTAGAAAAAAAATCAATACCAAAAGGAGAGAACTGGGGGTATTACATGTGGCAGTAGAAATTGTTCTAGTCTAGAGGAATTTTATTGTAAGGCAAGAGATCTGGATCAGAGGTTTAAGGATAGAGGATACCCCAATAAAGTCATCAAACGAGTATACAAACATGCCTTACTGCCAGATCGATTACAATTGTTGGTTCCTAAATGGAAGGACTCACAGAAAAAAAGAGATAATAATAGGAATATAGAAAACCGTCTCACAGATCAAAAGAAAAATTCCTAAAACAATCATCTTTAATAGATATGCATTAAAATAATTATCCTTTATATATAAAAATGCCCTCACACGTATAGCCACTTTACAAATATACAACTGTATATGTATAAAGTACCCGGTGTATATCAGTACCTAAATACAAAAGCAAGTGGACAATGTCTAGCTAATCACAGCAAAAAAGACATTGTACCAAATACCTATTAGCAGGGAGAAGTGCCCCTATAAGAGGGAGAAAAATGTGGTCAAATATGTGGTCAAAAACTCACGGTTCTGAAGACCTTGTCACAGTAGACTCCGTTACCCCCTTGGACCAGTATATACCATATGGCCTCATCATGCCATCACTTGGACCATTATCATCTCTCATCACAGATGTATAATTATTATCCCCTGATGAACCATATCTTGGGGAAACGCGTCAGGACTTATGTCTGTGTTCTTTATGTTTGTTACTGTATAATTTAGTTAGTTAGGGTGAGTCGCCGAGAGGTGGGGTCGCCCTTTTCGGGGCGAGTGCTCTATCTGGATAGGACTAGTATAGTGATAGCGATAGTGCTTTTTCTATTATATGGTATATACTGGTCCAATGGGGCAACGGAGTCTACTGTGACAAGGTCTTCAGAACCGTGAGTTTTTGACCACATTTTTTACCACATTTTCCTCCCTCTTATAGGGGCACTTCTCCCTGCTAATAGGTATTTGGTACAATGTCTTTTTTGCTGTGATTAGCTAGACATTGTCCACTTGCTTTTGTATTTAGGTACTGATATACACCGGGTACTTTATACATATACAGTTGCATATTTGTATAGTGGCTATATGTGTGAGGGCATTTTTATATATAAAGGATAATTATTTTAATGCATATCTATTAAAGATTATTGTTTTAGGAATTTTTCTTTTGATCTGTGAGACGGTTTCCTAAATGGAAGGAATCAACCAATCCCCACAGCAAATGTTATTATGGGATATGGCATTTCTAGAGATCCCCTAGTGAGATTTATTACTGCCACTGCATGTAAGCATTATACCCCTTTAACTAACAATTGTGTATATCATTATGGGATATGATGTGCATCATGACACCCTTTGTGAGAGCTGAACATACTGTCTGACTATTTGATGGTTATTTTTAGTGTACATATTTAATACAGTATATGATAGTACCCCTGATGAACTCCTGTTAACCAAAAGGAAAGAAACGCATTGGGTCATCTATATATTTTGGATCCATATACAAGAGACTGGTTTGATTTTCAAGTGTGTAGGATATTCTTACTATACTGTATAATATTATTGGCTTTTTGAGGTTATTGTTTTTTTAGTGTACTTAAAATAATCATAGGGTGTGTAACGATTTCCAAACTGGGATGGCTGGAAGACACCTGGATGTGGTGGATCCTCTGGGCCCACCGTGGGCGCAGATGGTAATACATATGGTGTGTAGCCGAAGTGCGGGTCAAGAAAGTCGATGCTGGAACGGAGACAGGGCACCGCAGGTGTAGCTGTTAAACGAATGCACAGTCCAGGTTGGGAGCAGACTGGGTATGGCAACAGATAAACAGCAGGTATATTTTCACTAGCACCTATACCTTTTCAAGTGTTGGACATTATATCTACTCCTATGTGCTTGTGTCATGGTCTACCAGGTGTGGTTGGCTCTACGATGCCTACAGGCTAAACATCTCTATGCCGTACTTGAGAAGCGCTGATTTGAACCAACCAATCTGCCTTTCCTAGGCTACATCGTCTCCAGGGGCATTGCTAGGGTCCTAAAACATCCAAGGTGCGGGGCCTGTGTGTTAAGTTTTGCTCAGTAGGGCTGGGTTCACACTGCATTTTTCATGCCATATTGTGAACTGCATGTATTTTTACAGAGAAAAAAACTTATGTTCCTATCACTAATTTTATGCGTATTCCACAAAGATCCTGTCCATCACCTCAGCAGTCACTGTACAATGAAAATCATCCCTGTCACATTTGTTTTTTAAAAAGCGCTCACCTACATATGACAGTGTAATACCTTATAAATAACAGTCACCAAAAAATACACCTATACATGGAGCAAATACACCAGACGAATGATTGCTACTAAACAAAAAACTCCAACAATACTAATACTCAAAACTATTACTACTTAAGGATCAAATAATACTGCAAACGCGACCACTACATGTGACAATCAATTGTACACAGGCTCTGAAGACATATATTAACGCCATACAGGGACCATATAGTGGTAAAAACTAGTTGTATGTACAGTAGGTGTTCTGCAGAAATATAAGTGTCACAGATGCCCCTGCGACCCTCGTCCCGGGTAGCAGGCGCATCTGTGCCCCGACACCTAGCGGCGCCCCGTCCCGCACGTCGGGTCTTGAGTCCGCTCACCCCCCTGTCCCTGCCAGCGTTCACTTACCCGGCCACGCTCCTGCTCAGCCTGTCTGTCCCGCGGCGCACGCAGCCAAGCTCCCTCGGGCGCGTGTGCGCCGGCAGTGTGAGATTCAAAGGGACAGTGCGCCGGTAATTGGTCATTGCCTCATTGCCGGGCACTGTTCCTATTTAAGTCCGGCCTCTTCCTGGCAGCCTTGCCGGATCCTTAGTGTCTATACCTCTGGAGAAAGCGTTCCCTACCGTGTACCGAACTATCTGCCTACGTTTACCGACCACGAACCTTGCCGCCAGCCCTGACCTTCTGCCTGTTCACGTTCAAGAACCTCTGCCGCCTGCCCTGTCCTCCTGCCTGTCCCCGACTACGAGCCTGCCTGACGAATCTGTACCTCGCCTACCCCTTGGCTGCCACCGCAAGCAAGTCCCGCCAGTGGAAGCAACCTGGTAGACTTCCGCCGCAGCAAGTCCACCCCGCTTTGCGGCTGGCTCTGGTGAAAACCGGGACCTACTTAGATTCTGCTCCCTGGCGTGGGCTTCCACCATCGCTTGCAGTGGTCCAGCGATTCCACTACCAGACCATTACAGTAGGATCCGGCCATGGATCCCGCCAAGGTGTCCTTGCCGAGCGTTGCCAACATCACCACTGTCGTGGTCAAACAATCTCAACAGATCGCGCAGCACCCCACCGAGAAACCCTTCCTCCATGGTGCAGCAGCTCATCACCGCACAGCAGCAGCAACCTACGTCATCTCCAGTGGTTGTCCCTGCCTCTACGGTTCCTGTGGCTCTAGGGGGCCCTAAGCTTCGGCTGTCGCTCCCGAGCAAGTACGACGGAGACCCAAAACTCTGCAGGGAGTTCATCACCCAATGTTCTTTGCACGTGGAGCTAATGGCCGATCAGTTCCCGTCCCGATGTGCGAAAGTGGCTTGCGTGGTCAGCCTGCTCTCCAGGAAGGCCCTGGCTTGGGCTACACCTGTGTGGGACCGGAACGATCCAGTGACGGCGGACCTACAGTCATTCCTCAGTGAGTTACGCAATGTGTTCGAGGAACCAGCCCGTGCATCCTCTGCCGAGACAGCCCTCCTAAACCTACGCCAGGGGGATCTGTCTGTAGGAGACTATGTGGTGCAATTCCGCACCTTGGCCTCAGAACTGTCATGGAACGAGGCCGTTCTGTGTGCCACCTTCAAGAAAGGGCTCTCAAGCCGAGTTAAGGACGTCTTGGCCGCAAGAGACCTCCCATCTTCCCTCAGTGACTTGATCCGGTTAGCCACCCGTATTGATGTGCGCTTCATCGAACGGGAGGAGGAACTTCGGCAAGAGCGTCAGCTAGCCCAACCTCGCCGGTTTCCTCGCCTGGCACCGGTGTTCCAGAGGCCTCCTGCGCCACAGTCGCCAACGCCCACCGAGGAGCCCATGCAGATTGATCGGGCTCGTCTCACTGAGCAAGAGTTAGCCCAGCGTCGGCAAAGGAACTTGTGCCTCTACTGTGGCAGCCCAGAACATTTCCGGAGGAGTTGTCCCAAGCGTCCCAAGCATGCGGGAAACTTCCGCACCTAGGTTCTGTGGGAGAGGCATTCCTAGGTGCAAACTCCTCCTCTCCACACCTGCTGATGCCGGTGCAGGTTGTGACTGAAGCTGGAATCTCGTTCCAAGTTCCGGCGTTTCTGGACTCGGGCTCAGCCGGGAACTTTATCCATCAGTCTCTGGTGAAACAGTATCGTCTTCCGGTGGCCGCCGGGAAACCGCTCGGTATCTCGTCTGTCAGCGGGGAGCTGCTGAGCGAACCACCTTTTGCCCCCAAAGCCACTGTCCTCCAGTGGGGGCGCTACATAAGGAAGAGATCTCCTTCTAGTTTTTGCCTCACCCCTCGTCGGGGGTCCTCCTTGGACTTCCATGGCTGCGGCTCCACTCTCCTACACTGGACTGGACGTCTGGAGAAGTAACTCGCTAGGGTCCCAACTGTCGGGGGCATTGTTTGGTGGCGCCTCGCCCGGTGCTTTCCTGTTCCCGCTCGACCCTTCGTGAGCCGCTGTCCGGTCTGTATCTGGAGTACGCTGATGTGTTCTTTGAAAAACAAGCTGAGAGTCTTCCTCCGCATCGACCTTACGACTGCCCGATTGACTTATTGCCTGGCACCAGTCCTCCTCGGGGCAGAGTCTACCCCTTATCTGTTCCAGAGACACAAGCCATGTCAGAGTACATCCAGGAGAATCTCCGTAAGGGGTTCATTCGAAAGTCCTATTCTTCCGCGGGTCCGGGGTTCTTTTTCACAAAGAAGGACGGTTCCTTACGGCCCTGCATAGACTACCGGGATCTGAACAAAATCACGGTG
Organism: Phyllomedusa bahiana; assembly: GCA_025379985.1. NCBI lineage: Eukaryota > Metazoa > Chordata > Amphibia > Anura > Hylidae > Phyllomedusa > Phyllomedusa bahiana. The sequence continues at coordinate 9,324 of JAODAL010043003.1, read as the reverse complement.
AAAAACCGGTACCCCCTGCCGCTGATCACAGAACTTTTTGAAACGTCTTCGGGGCGCAAAGATCTTCTCCAAGCTGGATCTTAGAGGGGCCTACAATTTGGTCCGAATCCGCAAGGGCGATGAATGGAAGACGGCCTTCAACACCAGGGAGGCACTTTTGAGTCCTGGTGATCCCCTTTTCCGACTGTGTAATGCGCCTGCCGTCTTCCAGGAGCTCATGAATGACATCTTCCGAGACCTCCTCTACACCTACGTAGTGGTTTACCTTGATGATATCTTGGTGTACTCTCCTGACCTCGAAACCCACCGCAACCATGTCTGTCAGGTGCTGAAGCGTCTCTGAGAGAACCATCTGTATGCCAAGCTAGGGAAGAGCCTCTTCCACAAAACTAGCCTTCCGTTTCTGGGATACATTATTTCTGACCAAGGCCTACGGATGGACCCAGCGAAACTGTCAGCCGTGTTGCAGTGGCCACGCCCAGTCGGCCTGCAAGCCATACAGCCCTTTCTGGGTTTCTGTAACTACTATCGCCAATTTATTCCCCACTTTTCTACGCTAGTAGTCCCGATAGTGGCACTTACAAAGAAACACACCAACCCACGCAGCTGGCCCTCCGAAGCTGAAGAGGCATTCTCTAAGCTCAAGTCTGCCTTTACCACAGCATCTATCCTTTCGCGGCTGGACCCCGCAAAACCCTTCACGTTGGAAGTGGATGCCTCATCTGTGGGGTTCAGAGCAGTTCTTACGCAAAAAGGACCCACGGGCAAGACCGTAACGTGTGGCTTTTTTCCAAGACGTTCTCCTCGGCCGAGAGAAACTACACGATTGGCGACCGGGAGCTACTAGCTATCAAGCTGGAATTGGAGGAGTGGCGCTATCTGCTGGAAGGTGCTCGCCACCCCATCCGCAACTACTCGGACCACAAAAACCTCCAATACCTCCAGACGGTTCAGTGACTTAACCCACGCCAGGCTAGGTGGTCGCTCTTCTTCTCCCGTTTCGACTTGCAGATCCACTTCCTGCCCGCAGAGAAGAACGTGAAAGCCGACGCCCTATCCCGTGCCTCCGACGTGGTGGGGGAAGAGACTACTCCAGAGCACATAATTCCCCCCACAGCGTCTTATCACGGCTGCTCCAGTTTACCTCCGGAAGGTTCCCCCAGGGAAGACCTACGTAAGCCCAGCTCTCCGCAGACGAATCTTAAAATGGGGACATTGCTCCTTGGTGGCCGGTCATCCCGACGCCTGAAAGACATTCCTCTTGATATCCTGGTTCTATTGGTGGCCAGAGCTCGTTAAGGATGTCAAGGACTTCGTTGAGTCTTGTAACTCTTGTGCCCATAACAAGACGCCTCGTCACAAGCCGGCAGGCCTACTACATCCACTACCCGTCCCCAAATTTAACCATGGACCAACATTGCTATGGACTTTATAACCGATCTCCCTCCTTCGGCTGGCAACACCATTGTCTGGGTTATCACAGATCGGTTCTCCAAGATGGCGCATTTTGTTCCTCTGCCTGGTCTGCTGTCTGCCACCCGCCTGGCGGAGCTATTCTTCCATCATGTGTACCGTCTGCATGGTCTCCCGCAGCAAATCGTCTCGGACCGGGGGGTCCAGTTTGTTTCCAGGTTTAGGCGAGCCCTGTGTGCCCAACTCCAAGTGAAGCTCGACTTCTCTTCTGCCTACCACCCTCAGACGAATGGTAAGGTGGAGAGGGTCAACCAGGTCTTGGGATGTTACCTACGCCATTTCGTCTCTGCACGCCAAGGCGATTGGTCCAACTTGCTGCCATGATCAGAGTTCTCTTATAACTCCCTAGATTCAGAATCCACAGGGGTCTCCCTTTCTACACTGTATACGGCCTGCATCCCCGCCCACCTCTCCCTCTGGCATCTCCATCCGAGGTTCTGGCGGCGGACGCACTAGTCCAGGACATGAAGGCCATCTGGTCCCAGACCCGCCAGTCTCTGCTCCGTGCTTCCGAGCACACGAAGACTCAAGCCGATAAACGAAGAAGCCCCCCTCCTGTCTTCTCCCCAGGTGACAAGGTGTGGCTGTCGGCCAGATATGTTCGCCTTAAGATGCCTTCCTACAAACTGGGACCCCGCTTCCTGGGACCCTTTGAGGTTATTAGCCGCATTAATCCGGTCTCTTACAAACTCCGGCTTCCCCCTACCATGAGAATTCCCAACTTGTTCCATGTTACTAAAACCCCTGGTCCTTAACCGTTTCTCTCAGAAGGCTGTCCCTCCTGTCTTTGAGGTCAAGGAGATCTTGGGTATGAGGAGAACTACAGGGAAAAGATACTTTCTAGTGGACTGGAGGAGGTTCGGGCCTGAGGAGAGGTCTTGGGAGCCGGAGGAGAACATTCTGAACCGCAGCAGCATCCAGAAATTCCTCCACTCCAGGAGGAGGGGGGGCCAAAGAGGGGGGGGCAAGATGGGGGGGTACTGTCACGGATGCCCCTGCGACCCCCTCCCGGGTCGCAGGCGCATCCTTGCCCGGACACCTAGCGGCGCCCCGTCCCGCACGTCGGGGTTGGGGTCCGCTCACCTCACTGTCCCCGCCGGCGTTCACTTACCCGGCCACGTTCCTGCTCAGACTGTCTCTGTCCCGCGGCGCGCGCTGCCACGCTCCCTAGGGCGCGCGCACGCCGGCAGTGTGAAATTTAAAGGGACAGTGCGCCGCTAATTGGTCATTGCCGGGCACTGTTCCTATTTAAGTCCGGCTCTTCCTGGCAGCCTTGCAGGATCCTTAGTGTGTATACCTCTGGAGAAAGCGTTCCCTAAGTCTTGTCTGTCTAGTATACCGTGTACCGAACTATCTGCCTACATTTACCGACCACGAACCTTGCCGCCAGCCCTGACCTTCTGCCTGTCCACGTTCAAGAACCTCTGCCGCCTGCCCTGACCTCCTGCCTGTCCCCAACTACGAGCATGCCTGACGAATCTGTACCTCGCCTACCCTTGGCCGCCACCGCAAGCAAGTCTCGCCAGTGGAAGCGACCTGGTAGACTCCCGCCGCAGCAAGTCCATCCCGCTTTGCGGCAGGCTCTGGTGAATACCGGGACCTACTTAGATTCCGCTCCCTCGCGTGGGCTTCCACCATCGCTTGCGGTGGTCCAGCGGTTCCACTACCAGACCGTTACAATAAGTGATTACACTGCAGTTACATTTAGTAACTTACAGGAGACGTCTTTTCTGATCGGAGTCATTCACTTTCCTTTCTCTTCTCCATCCAGCCCAGACCACCATGATGACTTCTCCTGGCCATGACTCATCTCTGCAGAATTTGCCACACAAAAATTTTAGAATCCTCATTTTCCAGCATCTATATACCTATATACCTACTGGAGGGTTTATATAACTCCCTTCCTAATGAGGATTTATACAGAAAAGCATGGTGACTCTCATCCCTACAGCAACCCGCTTTCCTATGATAAAATTGGATGGGGAGTTCCTTTATAGACCCCTATTAAGTAGGTTTATAGGCAGGTAACATGGCCCCCAGTATATAGCTAGGCAGGTAATATGGCCCCCAGTATATAGATAGGTAGGTAATATGGCCCCCAGCATATAGCCAGGCAGGTAATAAAGCCCCCAGTATATAGATAGGCAGGTAATAGGGCCCCAAGAGTATAAATAATTAGGTAATATGACCCCCAGTGTATATAAAATTAGATAATATGGCCCCCAGTGTATATAAAATTAGATAAGATGGCCCCCAGTGTATATAAAATTAGATCATATGGCCCCCAGTATACATATAATTAGACCATAGGGCCCCCAGTATATATAACCAGATAATATTGCCCCAAGTGTATATATAATTAGATAATATGGCCCCCAGTGTATATAAAATTAGATAATATGGCCCCCAGTGTATATAAAATTAGATAATATGGCCCCCAGTGTATATAAAATTAGATCATATGGCCCCCAGTATACATATAATTAGACCATGTGGCCCTCAGTATATATAACCAGATAATATGGCCCCTAGTGTGTATATATATATATATATATATATATATATATATATATATATATATATAATTAAATAATATGGCCCCCAGTGTATACAGGCAGATAATAGGGCATATATAAAATAAAAAAAATAGAGTACTTACCTTTCCCCTGCTCCCTGAAGCTCCCTCTGGGCTCCGTCTTCATCTCGGCACAGGTGGTGTGATGTCATCACGCCAGGCAGGCAGCATGATGACGTACTCACGCGCCTGTGCAGGATACTCTGGAGTATTCTGCGGAACAGGGAGCGCTCGCTCTCTGCTCCTCGGAAGTCTTCAGCACATACAGCTGAAAAGACTGTTGGCACTCCAGGCCCACAGCAGTGGCCTGGAGCACAGCAAGGTTCAGGATAAAGGCAGTTTTATCCGGAGCTTGTGCCCTGGATAAAGCTACCTAGCGATGCCCCTGATTGTCTCAGATGAAGCAAAACTTTCAGCAGTCCTCCAGTGGCCCCAACGTGTCTGGCTATTTAATGCTTCTTGGGGTTTGCAAATTACTACATCCAATTAATTCTCCACTTCTCCACCCTGGCAGCACCCATAGTGGTGCTAACCGTTCCAGAACGTAGACGCACTTGTGCCTGTGCTCCCTTCCCCGGCCGTCATTAACCTCTCTCTGCTCTTGCTCCTCTCACATTCTCTGCTTGCGGCCGGTGCGTGAGTACTTGTTCTCTAGGGCGTACATGCCGGCTCTTTAAGATTTAAAGAGCTAGTGCACCTCTGACATCCTGTCACCTGTGACCTCCACCTTCCCCTGTGTTCCCTGTCAGACTGTTAGTGTTCCTATGCTATGTTTAGTCTGCACTACCTACTTGTCTTCCCGGTTTTGATCCCTGCTAACGTTTATGGACTATTCTATGCTTGCCAACAGCCATGACTTTTCTGTGAGTGACCTGGTTCTGTTCTGTCTACTGCCTGATCTGACCTCTCTGCCAGTGACTCAATTACGTCTCAGCCTGCTCCTTCTGTACCTCGCTGCACCTCGACAGTCACTGTCAGGAGTAGCTTCCTGGGAACATCTTGCACCGAAACCCAATCTTCCTTGTGGCAGGTTCTGCTATACCAGGGGCTCCTTAGACTCTGCTCTTTGGCGTTGTTCAAGCCATCTCTCGTGGTGATTCAGAGGATTCAGCACCTGCAATTTCCAGATAGTTGGTACTTCTTTATCCAAACACAGATTATGTTTATGTGCTATATTTAATACTCTGAAGAGGTTGAGTGGCCTACCCCTCTAACAGCTTCACCTAGACATTTTCACCTTACAGTAAAGGTATTTAAGGAGGCTATCCAGGATGTTGATAGACTATTAATACCAATGTCCCCCCCCCAAAATACCCTGTAAACAAATAAATCAAGACTACACAACCTTTTCTGGTCGAAGGGCCGCATTGTCATATTGCACCTTTTCCACAGGCCGTGGCAAACAATAAAGCAGCATTCCCCATCTAAGACCTTTACGAAACATCAATTGTTAATGCCCAATATGCTAAGTTCAACTTCAGAGACTCCTACAGATCAGAAAGGAGGTCCTGTGCTCCATACTCCAGAAACGTGTTCTCTGTACTCCAGAAGAAGGATGCAAGTCGTCTATTTTCAATTGAAAGTTGATGAAGTGTCTGTTTCACAACACCATTAACTACAGAGAGAACAGCACACGTATATGGTCATTTGTATCTCCAACTCTTCACCTCAATTCTGGAGTCTCTACCCTTGTGGTATATGATATATCTTGTGGACATGCCATCACTGTGTAAGAAATGAATTCCCCTTTAAGGAAGAAATCCAGGTAAAACTGCTGATCATGTACTAGAGATAACAGAAACAGTTTGCCTGGATTGCTCATTGAGTTTGCTTAAGATAGTACACATATTCTTTCAGTGCAGTTCGTACTGTGCCCACCATGACAGTACCATTACTAAAATGCAGCTGTCAAAAGACAGATATTACGTCTTGAACTTTCAAGAACAGAGACAAAGCATATCTGTTCTGATGGCTGGTGGCCACACAGAGGGACACTGTGGGCCACAGGTTGTGCACCCCTGAAATAGACCATTAATATCAAAATCTCAGAAAACTTTTTGAAACAAATAGATGATCGATGTCACAGTCCCCAAAAAAACCATTTAAACAAATATACAATTAGTATCAAAGTCCTGAAAAAAACTGTTAAGCAAATAAAATATAAAACATCAAAATCCTGGAAAACCCCTTTAAACAAATGAAACACTAATTTCAAAGTCCTGACAAACTCCATAATACCAAGAGAGAATTTCAAAATGTTCACTGGACAGCATTGTGGGTTTAATAAGAAATATTATGCTTTATCTGGCATGCACAGTAATGTTTTATTCCACTCCTTGCTGAATAACCACTAGTATTACACAGTACTGTAGTTCAGTAGTCACTAGTGCTGTAGCAATGACCACTGCTTTTCTGGAGTTAGGATTACCATACACACTAGATCAGGGGTGTCAAACTCGTTTTAACCGGGGGCCACATCGGCCTCACGGCGTACCTTGAAGGGCCGACCTAATTTTAGAACTGTGTAAATGCAACTTCTCCTTAACAGTTAAGAGAGCTATGAAGGAGTAGTTTCATTGAACAGTATTCCGTTACAATCAGCCCTTTGATGGTAATCAGGAAGAAGGTGAGGCCCAGGGGGGAGGCAGGCCAGATGGTGGAGGCCCAGAGAGGGAGGCAGGCCAGATGGTGAAGGCCCAGAGAGGGAGGCAGGGCAGATGGCGGAGGCCCAAGGGGAGGCAGGCCAGATGGTGGAGGCCCAGAGAGGGAGGCAGGCCAGATGGTGAAGGCCCAGAGGGGGAGGCAGGCCAGATGGTGAAGGCCCACCGAGGGGGGCAGGCCAGATGGTGGCCCAGGGGAGAGGCAGGTCAGATGGTGGAGGCCCAGAGAGGGAGGGAGGCAATCCAGATGGTGGAGGCCCAGAGATGGAGGCAGGCCAGATGGTGGAGGCCCAGAGAGGGAGGCAGGTCAGATGGTGTAGGCCCAGAGAGGGAGGCAGGCCAGATGGTGGAAGGCCCAGGGAGGGAGGCAGGCCAGCGGGTGGCGGCCCCGAGCGGGAGGCCGGCCAGCTGGTGGAGGCCCAGGGGGGAGGCAGGCCAGATGGTGAAGGCCCAGAGAGGGAGGCAGGCAATCCAGATGGTGGAGGCCCAAAGAGGGAGGCAGGCCAGATGGTGAAGGCCCAGAGGGCGAGGAGGCCAGATTGGTGGAGGCCCAGGGGGGAGGCAGGCCAGATGGTGGAGACCCAGAGAGGGAGGCCGGCCAGATGATGAAGGCCCAGAGAGGGAGGCCGGCCAGATGGTGGCCCAGGGGGGAGGCAGGCCAGATGGTGGAAGCCCACAGAGGGAGGCAGGCCAGATGGTGGAGGCCCACAGAGGGAGGCAGGCCAGATGGTGGAGCAGGCCAGATGGTGGGAGGCAGGCCAGATGGTGAAGGCCAGAGGGGTAGGCAGGCCAGATGGTGGAGGCCCAGAGGGGGAGGCAGGCCAGATGGTGAAGGCCCAGAGGGGGAGGCAGGCCAGATGGTGAAGGCCCAGAGGGGAGGCAGGCCAGATGGTGAAGGCCCAGAGGGGAGGCAGGCTAGATGGTGGAGGCCCAGAGGGGGAAGCAGGCCAGATGGTGGAGGCCCACAGAGGGAGGCCGGCCAGATGGTGGAGGCCCACAGAGAGAGGCCGGCCAGATGGTGGAGGCCCAGAGAGGGAGGCATGCCAGATGGTGGAGGCCCAGAGAGGGAGGCATGCCAGATGGTGGAGGCCCAGGAGGGATGCATGCCAGATGGTGGAGGCAAAGAGAGGGAGGCAGGCCAGATGTTGAGGCAAAGAGAGGGAGGCAGGCCAGATGGTGGAGGCCCAGAGGGAGGCAGGCCAGATGGTGAAGGCAGGTCAGATGGTGGAGGCCCAGAGAGGGAGGCAGGCCAGATGTGGAGGAAAACAGAGGGAGGCAGGCCAGATGTGGAGGCCCACAGAGTGAGGCAGGCAAGATGGTGGAGGCCTAGAGGGGGAGGCCGGCCAGATGGTGGAGGCCCAGAGGGGGAGGCAGGCCAGATGGTGGAGGCCCAGAGAGGGAGGCAGGCCAGATGGTGGAGGCCCAGAGAGGGAGGCAGGCCAGATGGTGGAGGCCCAGAGAGGGAGGCAGGCCAGATGGTGGAGGCCCAGCGAGGGAGGCAGGCCAGATGGTGGAGGCCCAGAGAGGGAGGCAGGCCAGAGGGTGGAGGCCCAGAAAGGGAGGCCGGCCAGAGGGTGGAGGCCCAGAGAGGGGAGGCCGCCAGGGTGGAGGCCCAGAGAGGGAGGCAGGCCAGATGGTGGAGGCCCCAGAGAGGGAGGCAGGCCAGATGGTGGAGGCCCACTGAGGGAGGCAGGCCAGAGGTGGAGGCCCAGAGGGGGAGGCAGGCCAGATGGTGGAGGCCCAGGGGGGGAGGCAGGCCAGATGGTGGAGGCCCACAGTGGGAGGCAGGCCAGATGGTGGAGGCCCACAGAGGGAGGTAGGCCAGAGGGTGGAGGCCCAGAAAGGAGGAGGCAGGCTAACTAGTAAGACCTGGGGTGGGGGTTAGAGGACTAGCTGGTAAGGCCCCATAGTGAAGCCACTTACCAGCCTCAGTGAACGGTCCTCCGCAGGAGCAGGAATCTTCTCACCAGACAGGAAGCTCCTCTGCTCAGCGTCCTGCCAGGCCTACATGGGGCGGGGCCGGAGCACTGAGCAGGCAGAGCAAGGCAGTCTGTGCTCTTCTCCTGTGCATTGAGCTGCCGGCTCCACCTCCTGAGCTCACTGAGCTGTGCTGCCCGTGCCTGCTCCTGTCTCACTGAGAGAAGCAGCCGCTGCGGAGCACAGCTCAGCAACAAGTGCCGGGCCGGTTAACACAAGGCAACGGGATGAAAGTTGTTTGAATATGATGACATTGGTGGCCCTGCATATGGGGGTGCTCTGACCCTCTGATAGCAGGTATTGGGGATAACATCATTTTGTGTGTTAGATTTCAGTATGTCCAATCACATGCACACTTATAGAAATATCTGTCATCCTAAACAAGTGTTTAAAAACAGTTATCTAAGTTGTATGGAAACCTTCAGAGATAGTACGACATTATCATACTCAACCATACAGCAGCACTAACAGAAATCATGAGCGCTTCGTTTCAGCTTAAACTCTTGGTCACTTTAAGGTGCTGATTAGTTTGTACAATTAGTTTTTCTAATTGATACTATCAGTTAAGTTGAAGAGATTCAAATACATTCTTGATTTATATTGAATGCACTAATCTACCAATTACTTTACCCCAATTGT
>JAODAL010043002.1:0-34272 GCA_025379985.1 Phyllomedusa bahiana | reverse complement strand
ACAGCAACATCACTAGGCCACAGAGAGGCAAATGACAGATTGAGGAAGTGGCGACAGAATGAGTAGGCCACATGTTGGCACAATGACACAGCATGGAGGTGGGTGGCAATATCAGTGCCTGCTAAAGATGGTGGGTGGCAGATGTAGCAGCTGGCAGCAAATGTGTGGCATCAGGCAGGTGGCAGCATCAGAATAGTAGATGAGGCAGGAAGCCAGAAGAATTCACACTTATTTCTCAAAATTTTCGTGAGGCTTCATGGCTGATCTGATTTGATGCATAAGGCATTGGTGTGTGGAAATCCTGGCCGATCCACGCCTGATTCATCTCGACAAAGGTGAGTCTCTCCACATTTTGGGTGGACAAGCGAATTCTCCTTGGGGTAAAAATGGCCCCCGCAGCACTGAACACCCGCTCTGAAGCCACACTACTGGCCGGGCAGGACAGCTTCTCCAGTGCAAACTCGGCAACTTGCGGCCACATCCAGTTTGGCTGCCCAGTTGTCCAGTGGATCTTCTATGTGGGGTGGCAGAGTGCTTTCCAAGTAGACCACCACCTGTTGGTTCAGGGTCTGCTCCAGGTCCTGCTGCTGGTGAGTACTCTCCTCACTAGGCGGGTTAAGGGAGCTGCTCATCAACAACTCCAGACTTAGGCTGCTGCTGATGGAGTTGGTACTGCTCCTACCAACCACCTCCCCACAGCAGCCATGGCAGCGGTACGTGAGTGATGATGAACCCCCCGGTCAGACCTGTCAGAAGATAGACGATGGCGCAGATAGGCAGCAGCCAACTGACTACATAGGATTTCTCTATAGTACGTGAGTTTCTCCTCCCTCTCAGCTGGTATAAAAAGGCTCCCATTTTGGACCGGTAGCGAGGGTCCAAGGGGTTGGAGAGCCAGAAGTCATCACTCTGTCGGATGGTGACTATTTGACTGTCACTAGCCAGGCAAATCAGCATGAAGCGGGCCATCTGCGCCAGTGACTCTGAGGGACTTCCTGCCTCCATCTCCACTTTTCACTGCAACGGTGTGTCTGGGTCATCTACCTCGTCTGCCTCATCTCCCTCTACCTTCTCCGGCTGCTCCTGCTCCTCCTCTCCTGTCACCTGAGTAGAAAAACCACTCATTTTGCCAGACACTGATCCAATGTCCTCCTCCCCCTCCAGTTCAGCCCCCACCGGACTCATGTGGCCATGAGATGTAGTCGCCACGTCTCCAGTCCCCTGACCATAAAGATTTTGCAGCATCTGTTCCAGGACATGAAGCAGTGGAATGAATTTATTTATCCCATAGTCCTGGCGACTGACAAATAACGTGGCTTCCTCATAGGGCCTCAGCAAACTGCAGGTGTCACGCATGAGCTGCCACTGGCTGACATCAAAATTACACAGGGGAGTACTCCTGTCCGCTTGGATCATCAAAGATCATCAAAAAATCGTTAATGGCCTTTCTCTGTTCATACAGTCAGTCTAACATATGGAGGCTGGAATCCCAACGGTTGGAAACATCGCATATCAGCCTATGTTGGGAGAGGCCATTCTGCCGCTGCAGCTCAAGGGAGGTGTGCTTGGCTTTGTATGAATGGATAAAGTGCATGCACAGTTTCCTGACCATTTTTAGAATGTCTTGCAGACGGGTGGAAGACTTCAGGAACCTTTTGAGAACCAGATTGAACATGTGCGCCATGCAGGGCGCATGGCTCAGCCCTCCTCGGCACAGCGCGGACACTATGTTCTTTCCATTGTCTGTCACCATAGTTCCGATTTGCAGTTGTCGTGGAGAAAGCCACACATTGATTTCGTCTTGCATGACGCAGAGCAGTTCCTCCCCTGTGTGACAGACAAACCAGGTATAGAACTGTGTGACACCGCTGTGCCCTGCACATGTGTTATTATGGAGCAGCACTAAGAATTGTGGAGGCTGAGGTGGTGGTTGTGGAGGAGGCGGACATTGGTGCAGGATCAGCAGTTTGACAACTTGGAGTAGAAAGCAGTGTCTCCTGTCCAAGTTGCTGGTGTGGGTGGGCAGGAAGCACATTCACCCAGGGGGTCGTAAAGAACATATACTGTCCGCGCTGCCATGCACCTTGGAAGACACCGATAGGCTCAAGGACTGGCCACCTTCTGTTCTACATATTTGTGCAGGGCTGGTACTGCTTTTTTTAAAATAAATAACGGCTTTGGGACTCTCCAATTCGGCTCAGCACAAGCCATTAGTTTACTTGGAAATAGAGGGACTGCAGTACCAACAACTTGGACAGGAGCATGGTCGGCTTCTGCACCTTAGGACGGTTGGATGCATACTGCTGTCTCTTGGCAATCGCCTCGGTGAACGACTGCTGGCGCCATGAGTGGCGAGGAGCAGGAGCATCAGGACCTGTAGATGATGGGAAAGACAAACAGCTCCCTTCGGCAGAGGTGGTGAAGCCTTGACTGGCTGAAATGGCATGAGTGCCACTGGGTGCTGCTGTTGTTGCTGCGGCGGCAGGATGGACCACCACATCTGAGACACGTTTCTCCCAGGCCACTGAATAGTAAAGCTGCATGTGTTGATGCAGGGCTGTGGTGCCAACGTTAGCTCCCTGGAGATGCTTCACTTTCTGCCCACAGATTCTACATATACACATGTTCGGATCCTCCGGTGTCTTATCAAAAATCTGCCACACCGACAAGTAGGTGATTTTACCGCCAACGCTGCGCACTGAGTGGCTACTACCGCCGCTGCCTCTGTGAGCCCCTGTGCCGCCACTTTCTTGAACATGTGAAGTGGGTGGTCTACCCTGTGGCGGTTTGGCTCCCGACCCTGCACTGCTGCCACCCTGCTGACTCACGGCCACACTACCGACTTGCTGACTGCGCTGCTGCCTGACGCGCAAGATGACACCCTCTTCTCCCGACGATGATGATGAAGCCCTTGCTTCACCCGACTTCCAAGTGCGATCGGCTACATCATCATTGATTTGTCAGAGCCTGACCTCTTGCAACATAACATCCCATGCCACTCTCCACATCACTACTTGCCCGCCTACTGCATGAAGCAGCGGATGTCTGCCCCAACTCTTCCCTGCCAAGTAGCTGCTGACTGTCCTCAAATAGTTCGTCCTCGCTGTATAGTGGTGCAGAATCCAGACCACAGTAGTTCTCTGGCTTGTCTTTGAGCCTGTCGGTGTCTTCCAAAGTATATATAGTTTTGATGCAATATTCTTAGGATTTTGTGTTGTTTGGATTATTTATGCTTTGTAAGTGGCATTGGTGGGTGATTCTTGTTAATGTTATGTACTGAAGAAGTAATCTGTCTCTGTTCTATCTAGTCTATGTAAGACTTGTAAATTAGTCTTCCATTGAATAAATTGTTAATGAACACTGATAAAGGTGTAAATACGGTATTAAAGAAGAATATTGGATACCTACCTAGTCTTCATGATTTTTCAATTGACCCAACATTGTTTCTTGGTTCTAGGTCCTGCAATCTGCGCTGGGCATTGCAATGGGAAGCCCTTGTGCCCTCACATATGCCAACCTGTTCCAAACCTGGGATTGAGATAGACCTTCTAACAGCTTTATGTTCACTATATTAATTAGTTTATAAAATACTCTACAGAAATACACACATCCTGTATTTTACTCCAAATTACACCACAAACAATAGGCTAAATTAACCCTTGGGTATAAAATACCCTACAGAATGAATGAGATGGAATTCCGGCGTACATGGGGCAAAAATACACACACCCTGTATTTGACTCCAAATTAACCTACAAACAATAGGCAAAATTAACCCTTGGGTATAAAATACCCTACAGAATGAATGAGATGGAATTCAGGCGTATATGGGGCAAAAATACAAACACCCTGTATTTTACTCCAAACTAACCTACAAACAATAGGCTAAATTAACCCTTAGGTATAAAATACTGTACAGAAAAAAAACAGATGGAATTCAGGCGTATATGGGGCAAAAATACACGCACCCTGTAATTTAACCCTTGGGTATAAAATACCCTACAGAAAAAAAATTATGGAATTCAGGCATGTATGGGGTTGAAATACACACACTCTGGACTTTAGGGAGAATACCCTACGAACTAAAACAAAATAATGCTGCTGTGTATATGACACACACTTGTGAAGGTCTTTCACCCCAGTCAATCAAAAAATGAGTTTGTTTTGCAAAGAGTGCAATATAATGCTGCATCATATAGATGCTTGTGGCAGGAGACACACTGAGAAGTGTGGGAATTCAACATGCCGTCCATATTTATAAGGCTGTGTTGTCACAGGCTTCATGTCTGCACATGTCATTGAGGGTGTTTCTTTCTTTCTCCCAGAGTTCTCTGCCCCATGTCACGCCATGTGCTTGCGGCCATTTTAGAAAAAAAGATGATTCGTTCCCGCGAAGTACAATTAACTTTGCCTTCGTACAGAATCGAAGTTTTCCTGAAATTCTAAACGAATTCAACTTCGTTAGAATCGATTCATCCATCTCTAGGTATTATAACTGGCACCATTAAAAAAGGTATGAATATGGCTATGTTAATATTAAAAGAAAATATTAATGGCTTTTGGAAAGTTAAAAAAAAGGAATAAATGAAAATGGATCGGACACTAAGGAGTGATATTTGTAGCACTGGCAGGAAGATTAAGATGTACAGATCCTAGTTACAATATAGTCTATTACTGACTTGTCTACTTTAGACATATCTTCTTTTTGTCTTGAAACACACCATTTTCTCTACCACTCTGTCTAAACTTACTATGTAGGTCTCCAATTCATTCTTAGTATGATGCTGAACTTCTTGGAGGCCATAACGATACAAAACAATGTCGATCCACTGGCTTTCTGTCAAAAATCCTCCTGCCTCGCATTTTTAAATTCACCTACCTTACAATTTAGAGTCTTGTGTTTCACTTATGCTTATGCTTTAGTCTATCATCTTTTCCCTTCAGTGCTAATCCAGGAAAAATTGGTTATTGGCCTATTAAACAATGTTTATTGTCTTAACTAGATGCTGACTGCCCATTGGCTATAAACATTCATATTGTCGATATCTAACTCCACACAGATGTTCTGGAATATCCATGAAGAGAGCTCATCTGTTTACTTATTGTGCAGCTGCGCTAGTGGAGAGCTCTCAGCGATAGCTGCTTCTTCACTGAAAGGGCAGGGACAGTTTATTACCGTCTCTGCCTTTTCGATCATTGTACAGTATATACAGCACTCTATGAGCATGACCAGCAGGGCTGATTTACAGCTCGAAATGCTGGGTCTTATCAGACCTAGATCATCTCTAAAGTCGGGACAGGGGGTGTGTTTCACCTATAAACAGGGCTAATATATCAGCCCCAGTTACATGGGTAATCATCAAGAAACAAAAAGTTATATAAAGATGCCATTCTGACCTTATAGGGGACACAATATGTAAAATAAAATAAGAAAAAGAGCTAAATTGTTCATAAAAAATTAAATTGTATTAACAGCCTGCCCACCGGCCACCCTCAAACTATATCTCACCTTTCTGATACAGGAAAATGACACCATTACAAAACTCATTTTAGTGCCACTTTGACTGTTAAACTATAGATAAAATATTTGAAAAAAATATATTTTTTTACCATTTTCCATTATTATTATTATTATTATTATTATTATTATTATTATAAAGAAATGTAATGTAAAAGTTGCATAAAGTCTAAGATAAAAATGCCTGATCACTCTTAAGGGCAGAGAGTGGTCTCATTTTTGGAATCTGTTTGATCCTGAAGTAACTTATCTTCTAGCATACCAAACATGTCCTTACACATGTTTTTTTGTACTCATTACATATCAGCAACATAAAGTTCATAACATACAGTTAATATATACTAAATGGGTAAATAATAGTGGAGAAAATATTTAAAATCACCATAGTAGCCAGAGAACGCAGGAGGGTTTAGAATGAACCCAAATATATTATCACAAGGCATTATGGGAAAGGGGCTGAGAAGCCCACAGCGCCCTCTGTTGGTTGTAAAAAACCCTCAATTTGCTTTTGACCCACCGAGTCTTGAGAAAGCAAAAAGGATTTTTTAGCCAAGCAAGTATCTCTCATCTAGAGACAACGCTGTTTCGGGATTTTTGTCCCTCTTCAGTGCAGAGTAGAGAAGATACTGGCTGGCTGTGTGGGAGGCATAGGGTGGCTCAGGAAGGGAGATTCCCCTTAAGGAGAGCACCGAACGAACGGCTTTTTAAGTTTTTGTTTTGCCTTTTCGCCCTTACTTAGCATCTGCATATCACAAGGCATTTGGGAAAGGGGTTGAGAAGCCCACAGCCCCCTCGGGTTGGTTGCAAAAATCCTAAATTTTGCTTTTAACCCACCGAGTTTGAGAAAGCAAAAAGGTTTTTTTACCCCAAACCCAGTTTTTCCTACAGATGATGAAAATACTGGTTTTTGGCTAAAAAAAACCCTTTTTGCTTTCTCAAAAATGGGGTGGGTAAAAGAAAATTGAGGATTTGTTAAAACCCAACGGGAGGGCGCTGTGGGTTCTCAAGCCCTTTTCCCCAATTAATGCCTTGTGATATGCAGATGTAATTTGAGGGCAAAAAAGGGCAAACAAAAAATCTACAAGCCGTGTTCGGGTGCTCTCCTTAAGGGAGATCCCCCCTTCCCAAATATATTAGAAAACAAGTCTAATGTACTGTATTCTTTCTTTAATGCTGTTATGTAAACTTTCAACATTTTCGTTATGCCATTCAGTATAAAAAGTTTAAATGTACAGGTCAACTTTAATATGTAGTTTTTAAGGGGGGACTTTTCGGGAAGTTTTTTTGGGAAAAGGTCCCTACTTCTCGGAACTGCTTTAAAAAGCAAACAAACTGTTTTAAATTTTCCCTGCAAAATGCAAAAAAGGACAAATAAAAAATTTTTGGGAAAAAAATGTAAATTTAAAATAAAAAAAAAGAATGACAAAAAATTTTCACATTTTTTGGAATTACCCCTTGAAATGAAAATCCACATAAAAAAATGAAAAATTTTCCCAACGTTGCCCTGGGTTTTGAGGTGGATTTGTTCACCAGTATAGTGATTTGTAAACTGGAAAAACCCTACAATTTGGCTTTTGTGTGTAATCGTGTATTTTTTAAAACCTTTTCCCGTTTTTAGCTCATGGATATATGGCCCCTTTTTTGGGGGAAAAAATGGGGGAGAGGTGGGTTGGGACGTTTAGGGTACAGCGAAACTTGTTCACTGTTCATATTTTTTTCTGTGTTTTTAAAAAAAGTTATTTAAAATTATTACCCTTCCCCTGGTACCCAATATGGGGTTGCCCCTTTTTTATTTTTTAAAGAATTTACAGAAAGCTTCCCGAAAATATTTTGAAGTGATAAATTTTAAAATTGTTTTGTATTTTTTTAATTATTGAATGTTTATGTTTTTAAATCACATTACTACTTTACAACTTTAATTTTTCAATTATAATGTATTAGCATTTTCCTCTATTTTAATATAATATAATTTGTGTAAATAGGACCCCAGGTGTTTTAGGAAACCCAAAAACCCGATATACTTTTTGAGTATAAACCCACCCGGGTATAAGCCGAGGCAACCCCCTTTTTTCCACAAAAAAAAGGGGAAAAACTTTTTGACTCGAGTTTAAGCCTTTTTGGGGGAAAAATTTCAGCGGCTAATGGTTAATTTTAAAAAATAGATTTCCAAAAAAATTAATAGGCAGGTATAGTTCCATTTGGCCCCCCGGGATAGGCCCGTTTAAGGGCCCCCCAAAAGGGAGATTTTGGCTGGGTATAGGGAGTTTAAAGTCCCCCTTTGGGGTTTTAAAGTCCCCCATAGGCAGATATAGGCTGGTTTTAGCAAATTTTAAAGTCCCCCATGGCAGGTTATAAAGGATGTTTAAGGCAGTTTAATGTCCACCCCCAAAAAGGCTGGTATAGGCAGCTAAAATTGTCCCCCCAGGGGCCCCAAGGGGGTAAAAGAAGGGGGTTTTGCCCCCCCCCCCCCCCCCCCCTTTTGGGAAAGGGATAGGTCCTCATTGGCAGGGTATGGGAAATTATAGGTCGTTTAAAGGGTGGTTATAGGCTGGATAAAGGGAAGGGATTTTTTCCCCCAAGCAAGGTATAGGGCAGGTAATTACCCCCAAAAAGGGAGGCTATAGGCAGTTATACTTTCCCCCCTAGAAGGTATAGGCAGGGTATTTGGGTTTCCTAGGCCGGGTTTTAGGCAGGGTAAAGGCAGGTTTTAGACAAAGGGGGGTAGGCAGGTATTTGGTCCCCCTTTGGCAGGTATAGGCAATTTTTAGGCAGGGGATAGGCGGTTTTGGTCCCCCTTTGGCAGGCTTTTAGGAAGGGTTTTGGGAAAGGGTTAAAAGGCGGTATTAAAGGGCCCCTTAGGCAGGTATTTGGGAGGTTAAAAGGCAGGGTTTTTAGGCGGTTTTAGGTTTCCCCCAGGCAGGCTATAGGCAGGGATAGGGGGCTTTGGGAGGTATAGGTCACCTTTGGCGGGCTATAGGCAAAAGGGATTGGTAGGATTTTAAAAAAAAAAAAAAAAAACAACCACCTTTCCTTTGAAACCCCCCTGCCCCGGGCTCCCCGGGGGCCCCCTCCCCTGTTTCTCGGGGACAGGGGGTGATATCACCCGGCCGGGACGCAGCGTGAGACCCCAAAGCTGCCTGTGCCATAAACTCCCGGGCCGGCCGCGAGCTTTGGCCGCCCGGGTCCCCTGCGAAGCACGGAGGGGCTCGCCCCTCTGCCCGCAGTGGTATCTTCCCCTCTTATGCGCTCCAAAGGGGGGGGGGGGAGTGCCCTTTCAGGGGAAAAAGGGTTGCTTTACGCGCCTGAGCCACCGCAGTGCCTGGACGCTGTGAGCTGAATCGGGATTCTGCTGTATGCGCTCCCTGAGGAGCTGCTTATAGCTGAAGCATCCCTGTCGGTGCACTGGCCATCGCAGCGCCCGAGTTGCGACAGTGGCTCGAGTATAAGCCGAAGAGGGATTTTTCAGCACATTTTTTGTGCTGAAAAACTCGGCTTATACTCGAGTATATATGGTAATTGTTAACTGTTTAGTTACAAAGAGCAAAAATAACACCTAGCATTTAAGTACAGCAATCTGTTGATTTGTCTAATAAATTGAGTATACTCTGAAGCTTTACAGCATATTTCATTCTGACTACTATATTTATATCAAGAGTTTTCATTATTTAATTCATTGCTATTGTGAGACAGACAATCCTTTCAAGCTTACTTATTTTCTAGCTGAGCGGTCTTCCCTAAATGAACTGTGTTTTTATTGGGATGATAAAATTGTGCAGAAAAGTATGAAACCTAAGAAAAGACCTCTAGCGACATAATGCTGGGAAATGTTTTGATGGTTAAATATTACAATCATGGCTCTCTTTCAATGAATGTTACTTCTTCACTGTATAACCCTCATTTGTAATATTTTTATGCACCATTGCATTTTTCTGCAGTTCCATTAAGTATCTTATTTCAACATGCTATTTATTCAGTGGTGACCTTTGTAATAAACCTCTTAAAATGTAAAATATATCTTCCATTGAAATTAGACTGCCACTATTATATCCTCGAAACACTTCAGTTCTCATGTTTAGAGATTTTAAAGAGACATAAAGTCATTGTGATTTCCAGTTCTTATTAGTTTTCTAGTCATGCGACAACTAAGGGGAATATTAGAGGATTTTTGAAACAACTCACTGAGAGGATATCAACTATTCTCTTGATAGTGCTTTAAGCATACTTAAAATTTTCAATTATTTTAGTTAATGTTTTCCAATCCAGCATTAACCACCACATTTTAAAAATAGAATGAATTAAACATTATATAAGTTGAAGGACTATATGGCTGTATGGTATAAAAATGTCTGTTCACATTTAAATTTTTATTTTGGTGAAACAATGGATGTCAATGGTACCTAAAAGAAGGCTATTGTCACCGGTGGTCCCGCGGCCCCTCGGCCGGGCTGCGGGCTCACTGGGACTTCTGCCCCCTCTCCCGCCGCGGCGTACTCGTTCCACTGGGTGAGCGGACTTACCAGTCCACGCTCCTGCTTCTGAGCGGCGTCCCTGCCGGCTGCGGCGCGCGTCCCCGCTCCTTGGGGCGCGCGGCCGCCAGTTTCTTCTGATTTAAAGGGCCAGCGTGCCCATTATTGGTTGTTGTCAATCGCTGACCATATTTAAGGGTTACACTTCCGGGATGTCCCCACCGGATCTTTAGTGTCTTCTAGCCTATTGAGAAAGCGTTCTGAGTGCCTTCGTCCTGTCTGTGTACCGTACCTCTTTGCCTACGCCTCTCGACTACGAACCTTTGCCGCCTGCCCTGACCTTATTGCCTGTCCCCGACTACGCCTCGTCTGACGATTCTGTACCTCGCTACTCCTTGGCCACCACCGCAAGCAACCTGGAAGCGACCTGGTAGTTTCCTGCCGCAGCAAGTCCATCCCGCTTTGCGGCGGGCTCTGGTGAATACCGGGTTCTACTTAGACTCCGCTCCCTGGAGTGGCTTACGCCCTCGCTTGCGCTGGTCCAGCGGATCCACTACCGTCCGTCGTGAAAGCAAGATCTGGCCATGGATACCGCCAAGATGCCTCACCCGAGTGAAGTAGACCTTGCAGCAGTTGTTGCGCAGCAGCCGCGACAAATCGCGCAACAAGCTCAGCAGATAGACCAGTTGACCACCATGTTTCAGCAACTATTGGCGAATCAACAGCAGCCGCCTTCTCCACCCATGGCTACGCCACCATCTGCTTCTCCACCTGCGACTGTGGGTCCCAAGCTCCGTCTGCCGCTTGCCGTTTGAGGGAGACCCGAAGCTGTGCAGGGGTTTCATCTCCCAGTGCTCCATGCACATCGAATTGATGGCTGACCAATTCCCCACGGAACGCTCCAAGGTGGCATTTGTGGTCAGTCTACTGGCTGGGAAGGCATTGGCTTGGGCTACCCCTCTTTGGGACAGGAGCGACCCAGTGACTGCGGACCTGCAAGCCTTCCTCACAGAGTTCCGCAGTGTTTTTCAAGAGCCGGCGCCAGGGCGATTCCTCAGTCTGGGACTATGCAGTCCAATTTCGCACCCTGGCATCTTTCCATGCCAGTGGAAGTCACAACTGACTCTGGACTCGTGTTTCAAGTCCCGGCATTCCTGGATTCTGGTTCAGCCGGGAGTTTCATCCACGCCGCCCTGTTGTCTCGGTACCAACTTCTGGTAGACCGCTTGGAGAGACCGTTGGTGATATCCTCTGTCAGTGGGGAGCTTCTCAGTGACACCTTTCAGTACAGGACCAAGCCGGTGTCTCTTCGCATGGGGATCCTGCACAGAGAGAGGATCTCGTTCTTTGTACTTCCCCGGTCCTCGTCAGCAATCCTGTTGGGGGTTCCTTGGTTGCAACACCATGCTCCCACACTCAACTGGAGAACCAGCGAGGTTGTGCGCTGGGGCCCCGACTGTTAAAACCGCTGTCTGTTGGCACCTCACCCGGTGCCCTCCACTGTCTCTCAAGCACCCGTCAGACCGCTGCCAGGCCTGCCTACCGAATACCAGGACTTTTCGGATGTCTTTTCTGAAAAGCAGGCCGAATCTCTTCCGCCTCATCGCCCCTCTGACTGCCCCGTCGACCTCCAGCCTGGGACCAGTCCTCCTCGGGGCAGGGTGTACCCGCTGTCCGTGCCGGAGACCAAGGCCATGATGGCTTACATACAAGAGAACCTGCAGAAGGGCTTTATCTGGAAGTCCTCCTCTCCTGCCGGAGCTGGTTTCTTCTTCGTACAAAAGAAAGATGGATCCCTCCGCCCGTGCATAGACTACCAGGGTCTAAACAAGATTACCGTGAAGAACCGGTATCCTTTACCGCTAATCTCAGAACTTTTCGACCGTCTTCGAGGGGCCAAGGTCTTTACTAAGTTGGATCTTCGGGGAGCATACAATCTCATTAGGATTCACGAGGGTAATGAGTGGAAAACAGCATTCAACACTCGAGATGGGCACTTTGAATACCTGGTGTGCCCTTTGGGTTATGTAATGCTCCTGCGGTCTTTCAGGAGTTCGTCAACGATATCTTCAGGTATCTACTATACTCCTGTGTCATCGTATATCTTGACTACATCCTGATATTTTCTCCAGACCTACGGACTCATCGGCTACAAGTTCGCCAGGTTCTTCAACATCTACACAGTAACCGCCTATACGCTAAGCTGGAGAAATGTCTTTTCCATCAGTCCAGACTGCCCTTCCTTGGCTACATTGTTTCTGACCGAGGTCTTCAAATGGATCCAACTAATCTATCAGCAATCCTCCAGTGGCCACGCCCCGTGGGCCTCCAGGCCATACATCGGTTCTTGGGATTTGCCAACTATTACCGCCAGTTTATTCCCCACTTTTCCACACTAGTAGCTCCGATCGTGGCTCTCACGAAGAAGGCTAATCCTAGATGTTGGCCATCGGCGGCCGAGAAGGCTGCCTTCACCTCTGCACCCATCTTGTCTCGCCCAGACCCGGAAAAACCCTTCCCGTTGGAAGTGGACGTGTCCTCTGTGGGAGCAGGTTCAGTCCTTCCTCAGAAGGGGCCCACGGGGAAGACACTCACTTGTGGGTTCTTCTCGAAGACCTTCTCACCAGCAGAGAAGTACTATGCCACCGGGGATCGGGAGTTGCTTGCCATCAAGATGGCCCTGGAGGAATGGCGCCATCTCCTGGAAGGGGCCCGCAATCCCTTCGATGTATACACGGACCCTCAGACTCTTCTGTCCCTTCAATAAGCCCAGCGGCTTAATCCTCGTCAAGCCCGTTGGTCACTCTTCTTCTCCCGATTCAATTTTCGTGTCCACTTTCGCCCCGCAGAGAAGAATGTAAGGGCTGATGTTCTCTCCCGTGCTTCGGACATCATCAGAGAAGAATCAATGCCCCAACATATCATCCCACCGGAACGCCTGGTTCACGCAGCGCCTGCTCGTCTCCAACAGGTTCCTCCAGGCAAGACATATGTGCGGCCGTCGCTTCGTAGGAGAATCCTGATGTGGGGTCATAGTTCTCTGGTGGCTGGGCATCCGGGTGCCAGGAGGTCCTACCAGTTAATCTCTTGGTTCTACTGGTGGCCGGGTCTGGCCAAAGATATTAGGGAGTTTGTGGAGGCCTGTACTATGTGCGCCAGGAATAAGGCTCCCCGCCTCTGTCCTGCCGGTCTGCTGCAACCATTGCCAACACCCTATACACCGTGGACACATGTGGCGATGGACTTTATAACTGACCTCTCTCCCTCCTCGGGTAACACCGTGATCTGGGTCGTGACTAGAGATGGGCGAAGTTCTCAAAAATTCGATTCGTTGACTTCGCCGAATTTTCCGACAAAATTTGTTTTGGTCCGAATTACTTCGGGACGATTCGCGTAAAAAAACAGCTATTTCCAGGCTGCACAGAGCCTGCAGGGTGCTGTAGAACATTGTGCCATGCTTAAATATGCAGAGGGAGCTTGGTTTGGTCTTCATACAATGTTGTGTTTTTGTTTGACACACACATGACTGCCGCCGCTCTTAGAATCGCTTCACTATAAAATTCCCTGGGAACTTAAGAGGGTAAAACTGACCAAAAAACTCAATCGGGAATGTAGCCTGATAAAGTCATGGCAGCGAAAGCTGGAATAAAAAAAAAAATAGGGCTTATGTGGCAACATCAGTGACGGCAGTGTGGAGGTGACGGCAGCAGCCACAGCAGTATGAGGTCAGAGAGTGGCACAATGACATTCTGGAGGTGGCAAAAACAGGAGTAGGCCAAGAGGGGCCCAAATGGACACAGTGTGTAGGTTACGGCAGCAGCCCAGCAGCGGGCATGAGGTCAGACAGGGGAACAATGACATTCTGGAGGTGGCAAAAACAGGAGTAGGCCACAGAGTGGCACAATGACACAGTGTGGAGGTGACGGCAGCAGCCACAGCACACCATGAGGTCAGACAGTGGCACCATGACAGAGTGTGGAGCTCACGGCAGCAGCCACAGCAGCAGCATGGGGTCAGCCCAGTGGCACCATGACAAAAATTTGGAGGTCCACGGCAGCACCCACACCCAGCAGCATGAGGTCAGGCAGTGGCACAATGACATTCTGGAAGTGGCAAAACAGTATTATGCCATAGAGTGGCATAATGACAGAGAGTGGAAGTCACGGCAGCAGCAGCATGAGATCAGAGAGTGGCCACAATGACACGTTGGGGGGTCACGGCAGCAGCCACCAGCAGCAGAATGAGGTCAGACAGTGGCACAATCACATTCTGGAGGTGGCAAACAATAGTAGGCCCAGAGAGGCAAAATGACAGAGGTGGAGGTCAGGGCAGCAGCGCATGAGGCAGAGAGTGGCAAATGACACAGTGGGGGAAGGCACGGCAGCAGCCACAGCGCGATGAGGTCAGACAGTGGCAAATGACAGAGTGTTAGGTCACGTCGCAGCCACAAAAGAGATGAGGTCGACAGTGGCACAATGCAGAGTGTGGAGGAAAGGGGCAGCAAAACAGAAGCAGCATGAGGTCAGAGTGGCAAAATAAAATTTTCTGGAGGTGGGCAAAAACATGATAGGCCAAGAGGGCACAATGAAGAGGTGGAAAGGGGGACGGCACAACAGCATAAAGTCAGAGGTGCAAAAAGACACAGTGGGATGTCCAGCCCCGCAACAGCAGCAGGGGCTGAGGTCATAGAGTGGCACAATGACAGGTGGGGTGGGTGCAATACCAGTCCTGGAAAAAGTGGTGGTAGACACATGGAAAAAAACTGTTAGAGATGTGGGGCTCAGGCGGGGGGGGGCTCAGAATAAGGGCTGAGGCAGGTAGCTTAAACCGACTCATTTCTCCAGTTTGGGTGAGGTGTCATGGTGATGTAGTCTGACGCAAAGGGGCATTGGTTTTGGGGAATCCTGGCCCGACCCCACGCCTGATTATCTTGAAAAAAGGTCAGTCTTTCCACTTTCCCCTGGAAAGGGGGTTCTCCTTGGGGGAAACGTGACCCCGCCGCATGAAACACCCGCTTGAGCCACACTACTGGCCGGGCGGACGTTTCCACTGCAAACTCGGCAAAATTGCGGCCACACATCCAGTTTTGGTGCCCAGTGTCCGCGGATCTTCTAAAATGGGGTGGCAGGTGCTGTCCAAGTAGGCCACAGTTGGTTCAGGGGCTGCCCCAGGTCCCGTGTGCTGCTGCGGGACTGCCCCCCTCCCCAGGGGGTAGGAAGCTGCTCCGTGACTCCCGAAATTTGGTTGCTGAGGAGCTGGTATGGTCCTACCCCCCACCTTCCCACAAACGGCCCGGAGTGTAGTAGAGGGTGAAGAACCCGAAAAGACCTGTCAGAGGAGGGACGATGGCCTTTGGCAGCGGCCCAATGACTACGGGGGATTCCCCATAGAATTTGAGTTTTTCCCCCTCTCATCAGCTGGGAAAAAGGCTCCCTTTTTGGGCCCAGAATCGAGGGCCCCCAATAGGGTGGAGAGCAGAAGTCATCCCCCCTCCCGGATCCCTGACTATTGGGCGTCACAGCCAGGAAAAATCACCCGCTGGGGGGGCCATTTTGCACAATTTACTCTGAGGGGCTCCCTGCCCCCAAACCTCCAACGTATACCCCAAAACCCGGTGCTTGCGGTCATTTCCCTTCGTTTTTCCCCTCATCCCCATTTTCCTCCTCCGCCCCTTTTTCCTTTTTCCCCCGGGGTTAAAAATCCACTCATTTCACCAAAAATTGCTTCTGCCCCAAATTTTCCTCCTCCTCCTCCTCCATTTTTTCCCCACCCGGACCCCTGGGGGCCGCGATTTTGTATCCCCAAAGTCCCCCGTCCCCTGCCCAGACGTTTTTTCAGCATCGGGTTCCGGGACATGAAGCAGGGGAAAAAGGAAACGTTTTTCCTTTCCCATAGTCCTGGCACGGGCCCAAATAATTTTTTTTCCCTCCTAAAAATGGCCTCACCCAAACGGTTTGGTTGCCCACGCATGAGTTTCCCCCACTGGATAAAACATCAAAGTTTAAACATTGGGGAGTATTTTCCTGTCCCCCTGGAAACCACAAAAAAATCGTTAAGGGCCCTTTCTCTGTTCATTTACTGGGAAAAAACTTGTGCAGGTTTGGAAAAATTTCCAACGGGGGGGAAACATTGCTTTTTTAGGGGCTGTTGGGGGGGGCCCGTTCGGGCCGCTGCCAACGAGGGGGGTGTTTTCGGGGTTTTGTAGAAGGGTTTGAAGTGCATCCCACAGTTTCCTCCCCAATTTTCAGAAATCTTCTGAAGATCGGGGGGAAAGATTCGGGAAACCTTTTTTCCCCAAACAACCAGATTGAACAGTGCGGCCCATGAAGGGGGGAATTGCCAATCCCTTCTCAGTGCGGGCGCGGACACCATTTTAAAATCCCATTGCCCCGTCACCATGGTTTCGTTTTTGCATTTGGGCGGGGAGAAACCCCAACATTTCCCTTTCCCTTGTGGACTTCGTTGGGCCCGAGGCAACCCAGGTGTAAAAATTGCTGACCCCCCGCTTTGCCCTACACATGTGGTATGTTGGGGGCAGTAAGTGGAGGCTGAGATAAATGGGGGTTTGGGGGAGGAGGAGGAGGCGGGAAAATTGGGCGCAGGAGCCCCCAATTTGACAACGTGGAGGAGGGTGAATAATCAGGCGTTTCCTTTTTTTCAGGCAAATTGAGTATATTTGAGGGTTTGACTTTTGAGAAAAAACTAGTTCCCTTCTTCAGACATGGTTTATACAAGAAACAAAAATTACAGACTTTTTTATCCAAAAAAAAGACATGGACCTTAAAAAGGATCTTAAAATTTCTTAAAAATAACAAAATGCAAAATAACAGAAGTCTTTACAACAGGGTTTGTAGGTGTGCGGGTTTTTGGGTTTTGCAGAGTGAAGCCTTTGGAGAGTCTTTCCCTTTTTTCAAAGAAGAAGATGTCCTGTTGAGTGTGCAAGTTTCTTAAGCCGGATTGAAAGCGGGGTCTTGTCCAAGTTTCTGGGGTTTCCTGGGCGGAAAAAATTCACCCGGGCCCTTTAAAAGGGCATGTACTGGCCTACTGTAGTTAAGCTCCCCACGTCCGCGCTGCCTTTCACCTTGGGAAAAAAAACCGATAACTCAAGGACTGGCCCACCTTCGTTCTACATATTTTTGAAGGCTGGAAAAGCCTTTTTGGGAAAAAAAATTAGGTTTGGGAAATCCCATCTCGGTCGGGACAAGCCATTATTTTGTCGAAGGGGCAAGTCCATCATTAGGGGAAAGGGAGGGACGCAGTAACCCAAAAAACTTGGACAGGGGCACGGTCAGCTTCTCACCTTAGGATGGTTGGACGCAGATGTTTCTTTTTGCAATCGCCTCGAAACGACTGCGGGCGCCAGAGTACGAGGACAGGACACTGGACCGGGAATGATGGCAAAGAAAAACACTCCCTTCTGCGGGGTTTGGAGCCTTATTTGGCTGAAATTGGCATGCGTGCCATGGCCGTGTGTGCTGTTGCTGCGGCAGGATGGCCCACAAAATTGACCCACGTTTCTCCCAGGCCACCGGAGGGTGATGCTGCATGTTTTCACGCAGGGCCGGGGGTCCCAAAAGTTAGCTCCCTGGCCACGTTCATTTTCTGCCCACAAAACTCATATACCCATATTGGGCTCCTCCGGGTCTTAGCAAAAACTCACACCGCCGAGTATGATTTTACCGCCAACGCTCCCGCTTTGAGTAAACTCTAACACCGCTGCCTCGCTGACCCCCTTTTTCCCTTTTTTCTTGGCCCTGCGAAGGGGTTTCTCCCCCGTGGCCACTTTTGCTCCCGCCCTCCACTGCGCTACCCTGCTACTCAGGGCCACACAACCCACTGCTGGTTGTGCCACGCCTGCGCCAAGCGACGCCCATTTCCTGAGGGGAATAAGCCCTTGCTTCATCGCTCCCAAGTGTGGTGGGCTACATCATCATCGATTTGTGATCATCGTCACTGCTGTCCTCATCACCGGGTCTTGGTATGCAGAGACTGACCCCCTCAAAACATGACCTCCCATACCACCTCCACTTTAACTTTGCCGCATATGCAAGAAGCAGGGGACATTGGCCCCATTTCTTCGCTGCCCAATAGCGCGACTGCCCCCCCTCAAAATTTTTTCCTCGCTATATAGTGGCGCTGAGCCCAGCCACATAGTAGATCTTGGGTGAGGGAAAAAAGATGGGACAGAGCGGGTTGAGGACAGGTGAGGGCTGCTGACCCGCCCAGGGCCATGCGATAAGGGTTTGTCTGACTTTCCCCCCGACTTGGGTGAGTTGTCAGATCTCATCTGGGAGGAAGTGAAAAGACCCAGTCAACCAATAAAAAAACCCTTTGGGGTTTCGGTCAAAAACATGGCCGCTAGAGACAGCGGAGTTGTGGCCTCACCCAGTGACCCCTGCTGCGACGTCCCTTTGCTGTGCTGCGACCTGGGCCCGTCCAGGGGTTTTTTTGCCACTGCCACTCGCAGGGAAGAGCCCGCCCCTTTCGTCTGACTACTGTTTTTTCTAAAATGTACAGACACTGTTTATGAAAAAGTCTGTAATGATAAATACAACCCTGTATTTTTACTCCAAATGAACCAAACAAGCTTGGGTAACCCCTTTGGGAAAAAATTGCCTCCCCAAATGGGGAGAAAAATTTACTGTATCTGCCATTTAAAAACACTGTGTATTTTACTGAATAAAAAGCACAAAAAGCTTAATTAACCTTCGGTTTTTAATTAACTACAGGGAAATTTGCTTCTTTGGGAGTAAAAAGAACTTTTTTTGGACCCCAACGCAGAAAAACGATTAATTTTAAAATTGGGTTTAAAAATTTCGCAAAAGAAATTGTTGCCAATAATTACCAACTTTGTAGGGTTAAAACGACTTATTTTATAACACAAAAACTAAAAAGAATTTAAAAACCGGTTTTGAATTAGCCAGGCAAATTTGCTTTGGCGGTGAAAAAAAAACTTTTTTTTTAGTGCCCCAACAACAAAACAACCTAAATTAACCCTGGATTAAATTGCCAAAAGAAATGAGCAACCAAAAAAATTCCACTTGTAGTTTAAAAAAACCGTTATTTTATAACACAACAACAGAAAAAATTGAATTAACCTTCAGTTTTGAATTTGCCCCCAGGCAAATTTCTTCTTGGGGATGAAAAAGAACGTTTTTTTTTATAACCACAACAGCAAACAATGCTTAATTTAACCCCCGGGTGTAAATTGGGGCAAAAGAAATGAGCAACCAAAAATTAAGTGGTATTTGGATTGTAAAAACGCTGTTTCTTTAAATGAATACAACAGGAACAGGCTTCGATAACCCTTGGATATTCAATGTGCTGTGTGCAGATAGCATTAAAATGTATATGGAGCTGCAATGGACGCACACTGGACTTCAGTTCCAATACCCCACAAAATCAGAATTAGAACGTAAGAGAAGCAGTCTCTGAGACAAGCTGTGACACCCCCAAAAATCGCTGTATAAAAATGAGTTCTTTAGTATCAGCTTTCATAAGCAGCCACGGCAGCACCTTCCCTAATCAGTACAGTGAGAGCGATATGAGCTCCCAGCGTCGCGCCCGGGACGTCACAGAATCCCGCCGGTCTCTGATTGGCTTCATCTCTGCACATGTCATGTAGGCTATGCCTTTCTTCCTCCCAGAGTTCTTTGCCCCATGTAACGCCATGTGCTCGCAGCCATTTTATCAATCAAAAGCACGCTTCGTTCCCGCGAAGTACCCCAAACTTCGACTTCTTTTAGAACCGAAGTTTTCCTGAAATTCTAAACGAAGTCCACTT
The DNA here is from genome assembly GCA_025379985.1 of Phyllomedusa bahiana. Taxonomy (NCBI): domain Eukaryota; kingdom Metazoa; phylum Chordata; class Amphibia; order Anura; family Hylidae; genus Phyllomedusa; species Phyllomedusa bahiana. The sequence goes on along the minus strand of JAODAL010043002.1, from coordinate 14,504 downwards.
CGTTAGAATCAATTCGCCCATCTCTAGTCGTGACAGATCGATTTTTATCACTTTATCTCACTTTATCCCGATGCCCGGGTTGCCATCTGCTCCTCACCTCGCTACACTCTTCTTCATGCATATTTTTCGCCTTCACGGGCTGCCACAGCACATTGTCTCTGACCGAGGAGTCCAATTTGTATCTAGATTTTGGCATGCCCTCTGTTCCCAGTTGCAGGTAAACCTGGATTTTTCCTCGGCATACCATCCTCAGTCCAACGGCCAAGTAGAGAGAGTGAATCAGGTTTTGGGTGCCTACCTGCGGCATTTTATCTCGGCTCGCCAGGATGATTGATCGAACCTGTTGCCTTTGGCGGAGTTCTCCTATAATTCTTTGGACTCGGAATCCTCTGGTGCTTCTCCCTTCTACGTGGTCTATGGGCAGCACCCCTGCCCACCTCTCCCTGTGGCCTCTTCTTCCGAGGTTCCTGCGGTGGATGCTATGGTTCGTGATATGTCCGCTATTTGGGAGCAGACTCGTCAGTCCCTACAGCAGGCAGCGGTCCGCATGAAAACCCAGGCGGACAAGAAGAGGAGACCTGCTCCGACTTTTGCTCCTGGTGACAAGGTGTGGCCAAATTCGTTTGGCTCAAGATACTGAGTTATAAACTGGGTCCACGGTTCTTGGGGCCGTTTGAGGTATTGAGTCGTATTAATCCTGTGGCCTATAAATTCCAGCTCCCACCCTCCGTGCGGATCCCTAATTCTTTTCATGTCTCCCTACTGAAGCCCGTCGTGCTAAACTGATTCTCCCGGAGGATTACCCCCCACCTCTCCTGAAGCAGTAACCTCCAATGTCTTTGCGGTGAAGGACATCCTGGCTATGAAATCCATCAGAGGGAAACGTCATTTTCTGGTCATTGGGAGGGATTCGGGCCTGAGGAGAGATCTTGAGAGCCGGAGGAGAACATCTTGGACCGAGGCCTGTTGGTGAGGTTTCTCCATTCTAGGAGGAGGGGGAGGCCTAAGGGGGGGGGGGGGTACTGTCACCGGTGGTCCCGCGGCCCTTCGGCCGGGCTGCGGGCTCACCGGGACTCCTGCCCCCTCTCCTGCCGCGGGGACGAGCGGCACCGTGGTCCGGGTTCCCCTGGGCGGGCGGATTTACCAGTCCGCGCTCCTGCTTCTGTGCAGTGTCCCTGCCGGCTGTGGCACGCGTCAACGCTCCTTGGGGCTCGCGCGCGCCAGTCTCTTCTGATTTAAAGGGCCAGAGCGCCCATTATTGGTTGTTGTCAATCGCTGACTGTATTTAAGGGTTACACTTCCCCGCCGGATCCTTAGTGCCTTCTAGCCTATTGAGAAAGCGTTCTGAGTGCCTTTGTCCTGTCCGTGTACCGTACCTCTTTGCCTACGCCTCTCGACTACGAACCTTTGCCTCCTGCCATGACCTAATTGCCTATCCCCGACTACGCCTCTTCTGACGATTCTGTACCTCGCTACTCGTTGGCCGCCACCGCAAGCAAGTCTCGCCAGTGGAAGCGACCTGGTAGTTTCCCGTCGCAGCAAGTCCATCCTGCTTTGCGGCGGGCTCTGGTGAATACCGTGTTCTACTTAGACTCCGCTCCCTGGTGTGGCTTATGCCATCGCTTGCGCTGATCCAACGGATCCACTGCCGTCCGTTGTGACAGCTATTAACATACAATGAAATCCATCACATTGATATCATGATTCCTGTACTTATGACAATGTGATGAGCCCAGATATCTGATACTGCCCTTGACCCTAAGTTTTGATGTAGTAGTGGGGTAGTTTCCAATAATGATACATGTTGTGGACTCTTATAACTTTTCATTTTCTTTTTTCTTAATTGAAATTCTAGCAAATAATGATCAAGGCTCTTACAGGTAACAGAAATACATGTGTGACTGATTGAATATGCATATATAGAATTGAAGACAATACCTTTTGCTTCAATAATCATGACTGTGAAGAGTCTTTAAACCTGATGGGCCAGAAATGAATAAGAATCTTGAAAAAAATCTGTCAAAGTCAGAGATTGTCAGATGCATAAATATTGTGGTAGACAATATAACAATTAATGAAAAAGCCATACAATGTCTTAAACTGCAGATTCCCAAGAGTCCAAATTAAAATTATCACTCATGGGGTAAAGTAATCAAAGGAAGATTGAGTAAAGAGTCACAAATGTTAATTTAGAATTGCTGGAACAGTATCATAAAGTGGTTATAAAAGATTTAAAACTAAAGGGCCTTTTACACAATCCAACACTTGTTTGCTAGCTGATCCCACTTTTAATGGAATACTAATGATTGTTTGTCGGAAGGTCATGTACTCTTGTAAACACTGGTACATGGGTTCATGAATTATTACTTATGAACAATAATTTATGCAGCTGTTCAACCCCCAACAATTGGAATGTGTGTGGGAAATATAGGGTACATGCACATGGCATATGTAAAATGTAGGTTGGATTCTGATTAAGAATCCAACCGGTATTTTATCGCCTTTCAAAGATGTTGGGGAATGGTTCAGTCTACAGTTTTTGAATTCACCCATCCACCATAACCACTGAATTGCACATCTTCTGCCTGAAAACTGGGCAGAAGATTGTCTAAGCTCCAAGTTTTTTGGAACACGACGGCTGAAAAGCTGCCCGGTTGAAAGTACGTTCAGTGTAGACTACTAAACAGATTCTCTTTTAAAGTCTATGGAGATGGTTTCTTGTTGGTTTCCATCTCTGCAAACCATCTGAAAATCCAACCAATAAACCATGCCGTGTGGATAGACCCTTAAAGGTCGACCAATCGACTTGGTAAAAAATGTATTAGTGCTTCTAAAAGGCAATAATTGGCGTGTAAAGGTAAATTTGTAAGGATTCAGATAAGTATGCTAATGAGGTATCTTTTCTGATAAATGTAGGGAATTTTCCTAAACTATAGGTTTCTATGTATATCGAATTCTTATCACTGTAAGGGAGCAAACAGAATTTTTGCTAGTCGATAGTGTGCTAAACATGTAATACTTGTATAGATCTGGAACACCCATTCCCACAGATGTCTATGGTGTGATTATTGTGTGTTAACCCTATGATATCTATTCCCCAAAGGAAAGGAACAAAAGTATTTCATATAATTTAGGGAGAAGTAAGTAGTAATTTTAATACAGGGTTCAAAAGGAAGACTTGTCCATTACGCTAAATTCTTTGACAGTACTAGAGAGGTATGACCAGTAAACTCTGCATCAAAAGTGAAGAGCAAAATTTGCCCAAATACAATGTCCAAAGTTGCCAGAATTTGCAAGGCAAGGCCTCCAAATTCTCTTCTTCATGGTCCTCCTCGATGGATGCCACCCCTTTCTTGAAAGATTGATTTCTCTCTGTGGGCCTTTCTCATATTTCTGGAAACGCTAGGCCACTGACCTGGTTCTGACCTGCTATCTTGAGATACCGATGTAACCTACTCCCTCCCCCATCACCCTTTTTCTCCTCACCCAACTTTCCCTCCCCCTTTTACAATAGTTTACCGCTTATTTTTCGAGGTATTCAATGTTCTCCTACATGTTAATTGTTCTAGACAACTATGTACAGCCTTATGCATTATTATTTGTAATATTCAATTTCTTGTTAACATTATCTGGTACAAAGCGAAAAAACATTATTATTGCATCTCTGCTCTACTACTTGATATTTATTGTCATGCATATCATATGTTGTCGGTATGTTTTGTTGTAAAATTTAAATAAAAACTTATAAATTTAAAAAAAAAACAATTTATCTCCTTTTGTGAAGATTGGTAAAAGTTTATAATACGACCTTACATTTCATTGCAATCAGTCTGGACTAAATCATCTTTATCTCTTCTCCACCTATTAAGTAAGCAATTTCTGATTAGACTTTGTCACCACCAGTTTTATTCTTGAACATATAAAATTTGTGTGAAATTGTCAAGATGCTTTGAATCAGGTGTGGAAATTCTCTTTGTTCCACTCCTTATCCAATTAAATGCCTCCTCCGAATTATATTATTATTATTATTATTATTATTATTATTATTATTATTATTATTGCTGCCGACAGCCAGAGCTCGAGAAACATGACCCACACCTTCCGTTCAGGACATGAATCTGATTTAATCACACTAAATTACATTCCAATAGAACTTTTTAATCACATGACTATTCTATCACTACATGATTGGTTAATTGGTGGTTGCTAAGAGACAAGTTATAATTTGCATGTACGTATGAAGCATTAGCTGATATGACACATTCCGAAACGCTCCTCTGTATCATCTGGGAGGAGGAGGAAGGCCTTGAATCTCTGGCTTCTAGCAGACACCGCATCTGTCTCAAGGAAAGCTGTGTGAGAGATATCTGATACTTCGATAAGGATGTATAGCAGTAAAAGCAGTTTAACAAACTATCTGATGAGCTTAATAAGAATGTAATGATGAAACAGAATTTTGATGTTTTTTTCCTTAAATTACCAACTTGACAGTCCCCCCCTAAAAACATCAAAATCTCCTCTAATGCTCCCCCCTAGAGCGTGAATGATGATTGATGCTCTTCCCTAAACTGAACAAGAATGGGTAAAGGTCACTCTCCTTAGACATCAGGGTGAACAGGTGGAGCGGGTGATAAACCCACTGAACCACTGTCAGGCTTGCTCCAAGGGGCGTAACCAAGCAAACGCCAGCCTCCTCGCAGAGCCTTTGATGGTAAGGATGAGAGTTGACCACGTCCGCCAGGTGCCACCTCAGAGCAGTCCCCAGAAGAGGCACCTGTGGATTGTTTACAATCTCATAACCCTCAATGATTCTGGAAAGTCATGATGGAGGTGGCGCTTAATTGTTCAGCTATACCTTGTAAGGCATCTTGGGTGTAATCATCAAACCTCTGTTGATTATAATAGATGTAATTTATCCAGTCCCTACTTTTGTTGACTGTTATTTGGGGCCTAAGTGATTCAAACCCTGCTTTGACCTGATCCCTAGCTTCAAATTCATCAGGCACCCCCCTTTGTTTGCCCTCGTGCATTTTTACACACATCCAGATTAGACAAACATTTGAAAGGATAAGGGAAAAGTTCATAATGACTTAATGGTCGCAGTCACTTTCTTGTAGTGTGAAGCATGTACCCAGGTGGGTCTTCCTTCAAGTTTCATTGAGGTTGGGGACATCAGGAGTACTTGGTATGGTCAAATCTGGGCTCCAGAGAATCTCTGACGTATTTCTGCACCCACACAAAGTCACCAGGTTTTAGCTTTGATCAGAGTCTGGATCTAGAATGGAGGAGAAAATTATGGCATGGATTAGTTTCAATTCATTACACAGATTTATAACATATTTTACAAGGCTATCATTCCCTGCACTCAACTACTGCTGGTGAAACCTCCCTAATCTGGGCGGGCCTGAGAATACTATCTCCTGAGGAGTGAGACCAGTGGGGCTACCTAGGGGTATTTCTGACAGAATGGAGTGCAATGGGTAGGATCTCGGGCCAGGGAAGAGATGTTTATTTGCTAGCTTTCAGCATTTTTTTTTCTTCAGAGTGGCGTTCATTCTTTCCACTTTTCTGCTGAATTCGGGATGGTAGGGGGTGTGCAGGTCGAGGTCAGCTCCTACTAGTTTCCAAATGTCTCTGGTTACTTCTGCAGTGAAGGCAGGTCCTTGGTCAGATTTAATAACCTCAGGGATCCCAAATCTGCATATCAATTCAGTCAATAGTTTCTTCACAGTGGTTCTGACAGTCATGTTGGTAACTGGGTAGGCTTCAAGCCATCCTGAGAACATATCCACCACCACTAGAACATACTTGTATTTTCCACCCTTGGGTAATTCAATGTGTTCAATCTGGATCCGCTGGAGAGGATATAGTGTTTAGCCAAATACTTCCTTTGTGTTGGCATCAGTCCTCCTGGGTTACAAGTATTGCATATTTCACAACTTCTAGCATGGCTACTTGCCGTGGGAAATGAAGATTCTGGGTGCTAGGTATATCTTGTTGATTGAAGAAATCATCTGGTTAGTTCCTCTGTGGGTAGTACTATGAGCCCATTGTACTACAGCTGGATATAATGCCCTTGGTAAACAAAGTCTATTGTCTTTCCTCTAGAATCCATCTTGGTGTATCTCTGCTCCCAATTCCTCCCAACTTTTCCTTTCCTTCGGGCTTGTTCGAGTTGTTTGAGATTGTCTCAACAGGTTAACACCTGGATTCAATGCATCTTGTCCTTGGTTCTTCTCTTCTTGTTCCTCTCTATTCTTTCCTTCTTCTTTCTTCTTCTCACCTTCTTCTTTCCTTCCTTCTTCTCGCCTTCTCATTCTTTCTCCTCACATTCTCGTTCTTTCTCCTCACATTCCCATTCTTTCTTCTCACATTCTCCTTCTTTCTTCTCTGCTCTGATCAGCACATATACAGCCACTCCTGATTCCTCTCGAATCTCTGGGAAGAGAGCTGCGGCCTTTGTAGCCAAGTCTGCTCTGTAGGTGCCTTCTACTTCCACTGTCTCTATTCTTCCATGGGCTTTAGTCTTCAAAACGGCCACTTGAGCTGGCAATTGGAGAGCATGCATCAGAGTCTGAATGGCTTCTTGATTCTTGATGGGCGTTCCACTAGTTGTCTGGAAACCTCGCAGGGCCCACTTCATGCCAAAGTCATAGGCTACTCCGTACATGTAGGATGGGTCGGTGTATATGTTCATGGTCTTCTCTTCGGCAAGCTTACAAGCTTCCGTTACAGCCCAGAGTTCACCTTCTTGGGCTGGCATTTTCGAAGGTAAAGATGCAGCCTTCATGGTTTCTTGCAAGGTAACCACAGCAAATCCTGTATGGAATTGTCCTTGATCATCCGCATATCTGGATCCATCTGTGAAGAAGACATAGGGCCACATGTATGAATCTCGCCGGGTCGGGGCGCACCTTTCCGCCAGTTTTCCGGCGGAATCTGCGCCTGATTTATGTCGGGGCCAGGGCGCGCTCATACATAGCATGTAAAGTCCGCCGCGCCTCGCCAGTGTTATTAGACCGCGCAGTGCGGTCCGATGAGCGCAATGTGCAGGGGCTGCTCCGAGCGAGTGAGAGCGGCGCCGGAGGTTAGTGCAACTCATACATGCAGGGGAAAAGTCAGCCGCGCCTCGCCACGTGTGGGACGCAGTGCGTGGACCGAGGCGCAGGGCGGCCGCGGCGCCCTAAGATTCGCCGTTCGAGGAGGTGCACTCATACATGCGGGAAGTTTGCCACGCCCTTGCCAGTAAATGTGTTACAGGCGCATCACGGGGAGCGAGGCGCAATGCAGGCGCGCGCCGTATGATATTGCCGTCTAAGGAGGTTCATCATACAATGCTGAAAACGTATTCGCCTGCTGTGTCCTCGCCAGGTTGATAGTGTGTGGGCACAGTTGCGGGGACATTGGGCGAAGTGCGGGACTTAGCGCCGTGCGGGACTGGCGCCGTGTGAAAATCTTTCCTGACGCGAGACTGGCTTGAAAAACAGCGAGAAACAATCCTGATGTCGGTGCGGAGTATGAATCAAAAATCGCCTTAAAAAGCGTTCCAACATTCTCAGAAAAGAGCTGAAAACCTACAAATTTAAATTACAATAAAACACATTCACTTTCCAATATCCTCAGACCAAGAATTTGATATTGGAAATTGCCGTGAAAATATGAGGGGGACAAAACAGTAAATTCAAATTGTGAAACGAATTCTCATTGGTCGGCTAAACCATCCAATCAGAATAGGAAGCGACAGTGAACCCTTTAAAACCTATGGGGAACTATTGACCAACTCAAAAGAGCGACAGGGACCCATTTCTAAACCTATGGAGAACTACTGACCAATCAGAAGAGGAGCGAACAAAGACCATTATATCCTAGGAGAACTTTACACCAATCACACATCCAAGCGGACAGTTCAAAATACAGTAAAAAGACAGAAAAGAGTTGATTGGCTGAGCTAGCGGGCCTTGGCTATCTCGGCCAATCAGAGCGCGAGCGTACTTCTCCATTGTAGTCTATGGAGAGATTAGGCCGCTCTGAAATCGCGGCGCTCAGCGCCATGCGGCATGGATATGATAAAAAAAAACATTATTGTATAAGTGAAAAACATTATCAATAAAGCGCTGTGTAACCTTCCTAAGCAAAATGCAAAGCACTCTAAATCCTCCGAACAAACGCTTTGTCGCCGAACCGGCGCTACATAAGGGAATTTGCAATAGAGAGAAATTGCCGGCAAATACCGTCATTCAAAATCAAAAACCTATTCCATTGGTCGCCATAAATCAGCCAATTAGAATAGGAGCGACAGATGACCCATCCTAACCTATGAGAACTATTGACCAATGCAGAAGAGGAGGCGACAAAGACCCATTTATATCTATGGAGAAATAATGGACCTCACATCAAAGCCGTGTCTCTCGTTTCAAAATACAGATCAACACCAGAGCCCGAAAGAGCTGATTGGTTTGGCTAGCCGGGGCTCGCCATGATAGTCCAACACAGCGCAGCTACTTTTCTCATAGTGTTCTATGGAAAAACAAATGCAGATCGTAGCTCAGGTTTTGATTGGCTAAGTTAAAAAGAGCGCGGTTCATTTGAACCAATGGGAGAGCGAGCGACGCTCCTATGGGTTTTCTTATGCAATCTGAATGAAAACGGTACATGGTGCCGAAATTCAAATGATAATACTAAAGAATTTAGTCCCCGATGTGGTATATAAAATGAACAGTCATCTATGGCCTCACGAAAAAATAACTTAAAAAAATATGAAATCAAGGGGGTTTCTTTGTATTCTCTAGTTTTTTCGTTATTCAATTGATGAAGAATATGAGGAGAACGCAAATGAAAGCAAGACAAATGAATCATTGAATGAAAGTTTGACATCTTTGACGTTCCCCAATATTTTGGCGAGTATAAAGCTGCGCCTCATGTATGGTGGCCTGCCGAGGGGGTTCACACCTGCGGGATAAAACCCCACCGCTCCTCGCCTGTGTGAGGCCGCAGTGCGGGGATTTCCGGCGCATTAGTAATGCGCTTCACCTGTTCTCTTAAAAAATCGTCACTTCACTGTCCGTTCTGCCTTCTATTCAATAGGAGGATTCCCAGCTGCCATGGAGAGCCTAAGAGCCCAGTACGAGTGTCCCCTCGCATTCCTATTTGGATTTGAATGGACGAGGTTTCTGCGGTGCTTGCGCGTCGGGAACTGCGGGATACGCCCGGTTGCACCTTCTACTGGATAGCCACAGAGCACATTGAACCCCAGCCTTCTTGGCCTATATTCATGCTCCCCACAGGATTGCGCAGCGGTCTGGCTCCCTCAGCCATTATTCCACCTGCGGCTTCTGCTCCCCCGTGGCGGCTCTATTCCATCTGCTGTCCCCTCCGTCCCCGAGCATCTCCCCCTGTCTCTTCTGGGGCCTCGGCAGAATTCGCAAGGGGCAGGCGCAGCAAAAGTCCGTCCAACTTTTTCTGCCATGGAGAATCAGATTCTGGTTGAGGAGGTAAGTGATGTTTCCAGCTGCCAAATATTTGCCGCACTATTTACATACTCGCTGAGAGCTTGGAGTAATGTCTATCAACTCAGCGATTGATCTCCCAACGGGTGTTATGTTGGTAAAATGGGGATGGGCCCGGCCTCCTTGCACCCATATTTTGGGTAATGTGAAGTGTGAATTTTGTGGGGTGTGCATTCACTGTGCCTTCTTTCGTCTGTCTCCAAGTGAAGTTGTTATTTCCTAGAAGGGCAGCTGTTTGACATCAAGTCTAACTATGATATACTGTGACCTGAGCTTGTAGTGGTTTCTTTCCCCTTTCTCACCAGTTCTGCCTGGTGGTTATCTTTTTGTGCGTATATGTTTTAGCCATTAATCATTCCTCATTGTAGCCAAGGTGTTTATTGGTAGTTAGCAGCACTCAATTGCATGGTGTAAGTGCGTTGTTGACGCAATTTTTTCTGTTCCCCATATTTTGGCCAATCATTCGCCGAATGTTTTGGCCAGCTCTCTTAGCAGTTTTCCGCATGGTAGAGATGACCAGGTTGTGGCGAGCTCCTCGTGGAGCGTGTTCAACTCTGAGGGGGTTGAGCAGCGCACCGCCAACCAGTGCCGCAACGCTGGTAATTGATGTTCGGCGGCTGCTGTTCAAGAAAGCGGATGGCTGAGCGGCCCCAGACTGGCTTGACCCCCGGCTTTGATGCCTTGGATTCGGCAGGTGGCTGCCACCGTCGCCCCGAGCAGATGTCAAGTATTGGACGTCGATGTCCTGCGTCTTCCTCTGGTAAGTACAAAATGGTATTGAGTGCTGACTTGAAGGATGTTGTGAGGTTGATGGAGGTGTGTGAATTTGGAATTGATAGGTCCTGACAAGTGTAGCATATCCTAGGGCTGTTGATGGTATGGGATTGGCTCCCTCTATGTGTACACCCTGTTATCATGTATCCCACCCCCCCCATATTGTCAATGTGGATCACTGTTAATAATTTCTAGTTGCGCATTGTCACTGTAGGTGAGCTCCATCTGTCCGTTTTATATGTCTGCTTTCAGACTCCTCAGTGTGAACTCACCTTTGCTCGTTTTGTGTAACAAGGCATCTTACTAGCATGTCACTTGTGTTCACACCTAAGGCTGTCCTTTGTTGTTGAACTGTCCTGTCTTTTACATTAGATTCTAAGACACATGATTTTCCTTGCTGTCATTATACTTTCCACATATTCCCTACTAATGGTGCAACTGTAGATTGTTAAAGTAGAATTTTGTTGCGTTACCAAATTTGCCAATTTATGGATAAGCGTAATGTCCTCTTGTTGTACATGTACATCTTTACCGAGCCTTTCAAACATGTTGGTCAAGGTACAGAAATGTGTTTTTCACAAGTGTGCAGTTAGGTGACTGGTTTCTCGGCCCACATTACCTTCCATTTGGGACTGCAATTGTTGTCCCTATGTTGGAAGTGTTTGGTAACGGCAGCAAACCTGTCATTGTGATTTGCAGCAGTCCAGTGCATGTTCTACTCTTGTCTTTTTGGTATTTGACCATAAGCTCTTGCAACACCCCCCCCCCCTTTACCTGTGGCAGCAATCGAGCTTTCTAATAAATACTGGTTAATGTGTGGCCCGAAACTAGTACTGGTATTGGCCACCTTGCCTGATCTGGGGAGACGCCCTCCTGAGGTTGTGTCCAGCTTGAGGTAGTGTCAGAGACCCACGCATAGCAGCAATTTTATCCCCTCCTTGCCACCACTTTTCACCCTTATTAAACTAACGACCCCAAACTTCAACGATTGGTCATGTTTGGGTGGCTTTGGCCCCCAAACAGTTCCGTGTAGAAGTGTGTTTGGGAGATATGCAGAACCGTCGCAGTGCACTCAACCCGCCACCTCAACCACTGTGTTTTCACTCCAATTCCCCCTTAATTATTGAAGGCTGCCCTACATCCATTCCTTTAATAAGCAAGGGTTCCTTCGCGGTTGGTCATACTTGCCATGTGTTGGTACTTCTTATATAGGACATTGGCCACTCTCATACTTTGCCTCGCTTAATGAACCCTAAGTGCTCAACTAATAATCTTCTGTTGGCTAATTGTCTGCTGTGTCCATCCCTGAATGTTGAAGCTAATATCTTTCTCTCTACTTTCTTGTAGGTTTGAAAACTGAGTACATGCAAGCCAGTGCCTGCGCCTTCAATCAGCATCAGCGGAGCAGCCTGTTGGAAATAGTCCAATGCTTGGGAAGCTGGCCCTGAGCCGCCCACCACCAGGCCCAGCTTCCAATTCTACTGCAGAAGCTTCTGCAGCGTATACTGACTTTGCATGCTCAGTGAAAAAGACAGCACGGATGACAGATGGACAACGTTGGAGCTCATGACTAATCAAGGCTCGTTCAAGTGAGCAATTGCTCTAGACGATGGGGTAACAATCCCATTACTTTAAATTCAAGCCTGCAGCCAGTTGCTGTGGATGCCTCTGGGATTCGTGGATTGTTGCCGCCACTACATCCCCTGGTTCAAAACATCCACTGTAGCTACCAGTGGGAGATTTTAAGCGTCATGAGATGGAGCTGGTGCCAAGCTCGTTACCAACAGGCACCCCTCTTCGCCACTTCCAACGACTTCATCAAAGCCACCCATGGCCAGTGGATATAGAGAAGGCGATGATGACCTGTCACCTGGGGGCTTGTGGCAAGAGGTTCCTCCACCCATGGCCACACGTGCCCGTGTAAAAGAGGTAAAAGAAGGGCCAAGAGCGGGCTGGCCCAACGACCCAAGCCGTCGTTGCCAGACATGAGGCACCCCAAGTCTAACATGTGCCAGCAAGAAGCTATGTTGGTGCATGTTTTTTTTTTTTTTTTTCTAGTGGAAGCTCAGGTGTTTGTTTTTTTGTTGGAGTAGTGTATGTTATCCCATCGAACTTAGGCACCTTGACATGGTAGCATGGGCACACACAGTTTGCCGGCTCAACTTTGCCAAGCACCTCAAATTGTAAAGGGCAACAAGAATCGGCCAACCTCAACCATTATATAGATATGACTGGAGGGGTGACTTAAATATGTGAGGAATTGGGGCCTTTGGTTGGGCCCATGTGGCTCGCTGAATGTGTTGGCTCCCCAAGCTGGTACATCCTCAAGGCATCCAAGCCTGATTCATCCAAACATGCAGAGTGTCTTGCCTTAATCCTTTTTGGCCACAAACATTTGTGTTTACCACTAACAACCATATTTGTGGGCATCCCACACTTGGCATTACTGTCTAGTTATGTAATTTCATGAAGTTGTGTTTGGATTTACAATTAATTTTGTGCAAAAAAAACCTGTTTGACCTTTCACTGTGTGTCGTTTAGTGTTATAAACAGCTGACTGTACATTTCCAGAGATTCCCCGTAATGTTGGTCCATCCAGTAGTCTAATTAGTGCCCAGCCCCGCTTTGCAATGTATGTTTTGGGGTCTTGAAAGCCAAAAACTCTTTCAAGCCTCTAAGGGTAACATGTCTGAAACCGGACTCCGTACATTAATCACTTAGTGGCCCTTAGCAACCAATCCCAGCGCCACTCTCCATTGAACAAAAGACAAAATGAAATGCAAGTGGTGTCCTGATTAGTTGTTATTGTCAACAAAATCCTTGGGGGCCGGCACATTTTCGGACATGTGGGCCCAACGTGGGAGGGGGGAGTTTTCCCTGGTGTTCTAGTCTTTTGCGAAATGCCTCAGTGTTAATATTCAACACACATCCAAAGATGGTTGGGCTCTTGACGGCTGTTATTTTGAATTAGGTACCATAACATTTGTTTGGGGCAGCAAATATCAGCTTTCTATTCTGCCAGAACCATCCCGGTATTCAGAAGCAGGTTGACAAGCCACATCATTCCCCCCACCAAAGCCAACCATCCCAAGGTATCCCAACCGTGACCAAACTGTCCTGTAGTCCGTGGCATGGGGGTCCTTCCAGTGTTGTGTGGCACACCATCTTGTTGTGACCCAATCCACATAAAGTCCACTACCACTTTATCAATAACAAGGTGCCCTTGTGTCGCCAGTCAAAACATTTTCCCTTAGACCAGGCTGACCAACAGCCAGAGGAATCTGCCTTTTGCCAGCAAGCCAGCTTCCCTCCGGTCATTGTCTGAGTCCACTGCAGCCATATCAGATTGCTTCCCCAAGCCCATTCCGAGCTCCTCTACCAAAACAGGAAAGGTTGCCAGTCCAGAAATGTCCATCTCATGCACCATCAGGGACTGATCACAGCTGTGTGTGCCAAATCCCTGGGGCCACCTATTGATTCCTTCATTTCAGAGACGAGCCAGTTATATACCAGCACTGTTGGGAGATGACCTTAAAAAAACTCCTGCGTGAGTTGACTCCGCACCTGTAGCCCCTCACGATTCGAGCGTGCTCGGGTGTGGGTGTCCTCCATCCCGTCGGTTTCCTGGCTGCCTGGTTCCGGGTCCGGCAGCTGGTGCTTTCTGCAGATGTTATGCAATATAGCACAGGCCAGGACTATCTTGCAGCACATCTCGGGCTTGTAGAGTAAGGCACCGCCCGAGATGTCCAAACACCGGAACCGGGACTTTAGGACCCCAAAAACCCGCTCCACCTGCGTCCTTAATGTTCGGTGGGCCACGTTATAACCCTCTTCGTGCGGTGTTTGGGGGCTCAGGTAGGGAGTCATTAGCCAACTTGTCAATTTGTAGCCGTTGTCTCCTAAGGAGAGAAAAACAGTTAGTAATGAGAACAAACACAACAAAGAATGTGGCCAAGAACAAGCAACCTCATTACATACCCAATATGAGGCCAGATGCAATTGCGCCAGTATTCATGCTGGTATACAACTGGCTGTTCTCCAAAATGAAGGAATCATGAGTGGATCCAGGAAATTTGGCTACCACGTCTGTGATCAGTCCTTGATGGGCGATGGTCATTTGGACATTAATGGAAAAGGAATTTCCCTTTTCCCGTTTCGGTTTGATCAACTCGGAATCGGCAGGGGGAATCAATCTGATATGGGTGCAGTCGACAATGCAGACGT
>JAODAL010043001.1:0-34273 GCA_025379985.1 Phyllomedusa bahiana | reverse complement strand
GAAAATTTGGACAAACCTTGTCTTGGTAGCCATGCTGACTAAGCTGAAGGATCAAATTTCCAGTCAGGCCAAAGAAGGAGACAACTTTTATGTTGCAACATGGTAACACTAATCCTCATACCAGTCTAAAGACCTTGGAGTGCACTGGCGATCTAGCCTGAACTCTCCTACCACAACCACCATGTTGTCTGAATTAGACACCTTCTGACTTCTATCTGTTCAGGTCAATGAAAGATAGACTGTGTGCGCAACTTTGTCCTAGCAATTATGCCCCCGTAGCAGCTGAGAAAGAGTGGGTCACCTTTGCTGGTGCAGATTTTTCTCAACAAGGCATGCAAGTTCTTGTTCATTGTTGGCAAAAATACATAGCCAAGAGTGGTGACTTTGTTGAAAAATTGTGTTTTTGAAGCTAGGAATACGCTCACTATGTAGCATCATTATGACCTTTGTATCTGTTGTTGTATCTATTGTTGTTTGCATGCATTTAAGTAGGAGGTATTAGTTTTAGAGCAACCATGATAATGCAAAAAATTTCCAGTGAAAATACATTAATTTGTTGTTCAGCAACATAGGCCTTAGCTTGTCTTTCCTTGGCACTGCCACTTCTAAAGGACTTTTATACTTTCCATCATTATACAAAGAGTTTAGTTCCAAAAAGTATGTATAACTTATTATCTACCTTATTATCTACTATTGCCACTGATAATAGTGATTCCTGCCCTCAATATACCAAGCAATTTTGATAAATGTTCAGATAGCGTTCCCATCTAGTGATGAGCGAGAACTAAAAAATTTGAGTTCGGGACGAAGCTCGAATTTTGAGAAATTCAGGCCGTATGCCGAACCGAACACTGAACCCCTTTAAAGTCAATGGGAGATGATGTTCAGGTCCATTTTTATACTAACACAGGATAGGAGAAGGCGCAATTACCTTCCATGAGAGTAAACTGGATACATGGAACAGTTTAGTGACAAAAAAAAATTCATAGGCTTAAATCATTCATTCCTTTCAATGGCTAACTGAAAAGATGAGGACTGTGTAATTATACGAGGTGCAGCGCTAGCAGCTGCTATGGGGTCTCTTTGACACATAAGAAGATGCCAGTATTGGAAATTACACATGGTAACTGGCAGGAGCCCCCTATCACTTTTTTCACCAGAGCCCAAGAACATGTCATATATGTGGTGGCAGCAAAAATATTCCAAAGGGGAACTTGGAGGTTCAGCTGGCAGGGCCATAGTTATAGGGGGGTGCAGTGGTAGCCAGGGCTGCAATCAGTCATCTATTAACCGTTTCAGGGCTCCATGCAGCTAAATTAAATGGGGCCCCCACCCATTATTAGTTTCTATTTTAAACATATCACTGAGCCCCTTTTTGATTAGAGCCCCTGACAGGACTACTGCCCTATTGGCACCCATGCCAGTTACCATGTGCCATTTCCAATACCGGTGTCTTCTCATGTGTCAAAGGGGCTTTTGGGACAACTCAGGATGCAGGGCCCCGTAGCGACTGCTACTGCCAACAGGTCAGTACGGGCAGTACTCCTCTTAGGGACCTTAATCTAAAAGGGGCCAACAAATATGTAAAAAAAAAATAGGAAGTAGTAATAGGTGGGAGCCCCATTTGATAAGGCTGTATGGAGCATGAAATGGTTAATAGATGATTACTGCAGACTGATTGATGACTGATGTTAATAGATTTCTGATGGTATGTGTATTTCACATTGTGAAGAAGACGTGCTACAGTTTACTAGTCGTGACATCGGCAACCAGGGCAACAAAATTGTCAGAGATCCATGCTTGATTCATTTTGATAAATGTCAAACGATCCACATTCTGAGGGGAAAGACGAATACGTTTGTCAGTTATCACCCTACAAGTAGTGTTGAGCGAGTATTATCGACACAGCTGAAATCGGCACAGTTTTTAAGGTGATCGGATTTTTTAGATCATGCGATAATTTAGGTTAAAATCTGTGCATCATCTATTAAGATCGCGCCTTTCGGCGCTTCCTGTAATTTTGGCGGCCAGCAAATCAGATTACAGAATAGAGCAGGGTGAGATGTGTGTGTGACGTCATGACTGGGATGTGTATGGTTGCGATTGGCTGGAAAAATCACATGACCTCGTTTTACATAGAACAGCGTTTCCTGTTCAGCCTCAGTGTCTCTCAGCGTCCCAGAGCAGAAGGACGTGCGCTCTGCTTGTGTCCAAACAGCTCAGCGAAATTATTATATTTCTTCACAGAGAAACCTCTACTATTAGCTGTGATCCTTACAATTTAGTTAGATTAGAGATTGGAAGATTTTATATAGTTAGGTAGAGAATTTTAAAGGAGCATCTACTGCTGTAAAGTCACGGGGGGGAGCGGAGGGGGGGCCCCTGCGAGCGAACACAGACAAGTTCTATAAAGAATACTGGATAAAGTTCACCAAGAGTTAGTGTAGACATTGCAATAGCTTTATTATTAACAGTTTTCTATTGAAATATTTCCTGGATATTGGGCAGCAAAACTCCACTTTTATTATCAGTATACATTTCAGATAGGTGTTCATTTTCAATTTTGCCCATTCCACTTTTGTTGATATATCCACCTTGCACTTAAATTTGAATCCAGCAATTTTATAGTCACCACAGGTGAATTGAAAGGTGCCAAAAATATCTTGTATTATACAAATAGACAAGCTCTATAAAGAATACTAGATAAAGTTCACCAAGACTTAGTGTAGACATTGCAATAGCTTTATTATTAACAGTTTTCTATTGAAATATTTCCTGGATATTGGGCAGCCTGAACTTATAGGATACACATCTTTTCTTGTAACTGGGTCTCTTTGTTAGGTGCAGAACTCCACTTTTATTATCAGTATACATTTCAGATAGGTGTTCATTTTCAATTTTGCCCATTCCACCTTTGTTGATATATCCACCCTGTACTTAAATTAGAATCCAGCAAGTCAGCACAGGTTAATAGGTGCCAAAAATACCTTGTAATATCCGAATAAATTTCAGATACGTGTTTTTTGACTTTGGCGCACTACATCTTTGTTCATTGAGGCACCTTGCACTTAAATGTGAATACTGCAATTTTTTTAGTCACCACAGGTGAATTGATAGGTGCCAAAAAATACCTTTTATTAACCGAATACATTACAGATACGTGTTTTTTTCACTTTGCCGCAGGCCAGCTTTGTTGATAGATCTACTTTGCAGTTAAATTTGAATACAGCAATTTTGTAGTCACCACA
The DNA here is from genome assembly GCA_025379985.1 of Phyllomedusa bahiana. Lineage (NCBI taxonomy): Eukaryota > Metazoa > Chordata > Amphibia > Anura > Hylidae > Phyllomedusa > Phyllomedusa bahiana. The sequence continues at coordinate 31,025 of JAODAL010043001.1, read as the reverse complement.
GGTGAATTGATAGGTGCCAAAAATACCTTTTATTATCCGAATACATTACAGATACGTGTTTTTTGCACTTTTGTCCAGTCCAGATTTGTTGATAGAGCCACCTTGCAGTTAAATTTGAATCCAGCAATTGTGTAGTTACCACAGGTGAATTGATAGGTGCCAAAAAATACCTTTTATTATCCGAATACATTACAGATACATGTTTTTTGACTTTGGTGCACTACAGCTTTGTTCATTGAGGCACCTTGCACTTAAATGTGAATACTGCAATTTTTTAGTCACCACAGGTGAATTGATAGGTGCCAAAAAATACCTTTTATTATCCGAATACATTTCAGATACGTGTTTTTTCACTTTGGCGCAGGCCAGCTTTGTTGATAGATCTACTTTGCAGTTAAATTTGAATACAGCAATTTTGTAGTTACCACAGGTGAATTGATAGGTGCCAAAAAATACCTTTTATTATCCGAATACATTACAGATACGTGTTTTTTGACTTTGGTGCACTACAGCTTTGTTCATTGAGGCACCTTGCACTTAAATGTGAATACTGCAATTTTTTAGTCACCACAGGTGAATTGATAGGTGCCAAAAAATACCTTTTATTATCCGAATACATTTCAGATACGTGTTTTTTTCACTTTGGCGCAGGCCAGCTTTGTTGATAGATCTACTTTGCAGTTAAATTTGAATACAGCAATTTTGTAGTCACCACAGGTGAATTGATAGGTGCCAAAAATACCTTTTATTATCCGAATACATTACAGATACGTGTTTTTTGCACTTTTGCCCAGTCCAGATTATTTGATAGAGCCACCTTGCAGTTAAATTTGAATCCAGCAATTGTGTAGTTACCACAGGTGAATTGATAGGTGCCAAAAATACCTTGTAATATCCGAATAAATTTCAGATACGTGTTTTTTGACTTTGGCGCACTACAGCTTTGTTCATTGAGGCACCTTGCACTTAAATGTGAATACTGCAATTTTTTAGTCACCACAGGTGAATTGATAGGTGCCAAAAATACCTTTTATTATCCGAATACATTTCAGATACGTGTTTTTTTCACTTTGGCGCAGGCCAGCTTTGTTGATAGATCTACTTTGCAGTTATATTTGAATCCAGCAATTTTGTTTTGATTTGAGGGATTTGAGAATAGCTGTGATTTGCAGTCTTTTGATAAGAGACTTTCCCAACTCTTCCATACCTTCTCAAATTTGTATATTTCTGAACATGGAGCGAAATTCAGGTGGTAAGCGAGCAAAGAGGGGGGTAGGACATGGAGGTAGAGGTACGAGAGAAGGTGCTCCTTCCAGTGCTGGCGACAACACGCATGCCAGCGGATCATCAGTTGCAGGACCGTCAGGCCTGTCATCGCTGGGTCAGGGCCCTGTGAATCTCAGTAACGAACAGCGTCGCCAATCTGTCCTTCAGTGGTTAATGCAACCTGCATCCAGCAGTCTTACCTCCTCGTCCTCCCAGTCACAGCCACAAATGTCATCATCAGCATCATCAGCATCCGTCCAACATGAAGCAGCCCAAATGTCAACTCGTGTACCCACCACTGTGGATAATCCATTTTCTGAAGACCTCTTTGATGACAAATGCGGTTGGGGTCAGAAGGCATGTTAAAAGATCAAGAGGCCAAAGAGGATGATTTTCTCTGCTCTGACGCCCAGTTACTGATGCCATCAGAGGAGGAGAAGGAAGCCGGTCAATCGGCAAAAATCCGGGGCCGTCGGCAACGCCTTGCAGTCCCTCTGCCTTGAAGCCCGCAGCTCCTGGATGCAGAATGTCAGGAGAACAAAGTCACCTTTGTGGATGATGATGATGACGACATTGCGGATCCAACGTGGTCTTTTCAGCAGAATTTGCTTGCGAGCGCTTCATCACTGGACGAGGAGGAATACGATGGGGTAGTGTCAGTACGGGTTCCGCCTCAAAAAGGGAGAGGGCGGTCGCAGAAGTCCGCTGATATGATTCCGCCAGCCACGGTCAGCGCAAACCCCGCTCCTCGCTTATCGCCGTCAAAAAGGTCCAGGACCTCTCAAGCCTGGGCCTTCTTTGAGCAAGCCTCTGATTCACCCAGCGATGTCATATGCCGCCTTTGCCGTAAACGCATAAGTAGAGGCAAGAACCTTAGGTGGTTAACCACCACCAACATGTCTAGTCACATGCAGCGAATGCATGAGTTGAAATGGAGGCAACACTTGGCCAAAAAAGGCCAGACCGACTGTCACACCCTCTGTCTCCGCCTCCTCTGCCACCACCAAGCGTTCCTCAGCTGCCCATGTCTCTCAGAGTCATGATCAGGGATCAGCCTCCGCTTCAGCCTCCACCGTCGCCCGAGTACCACCAGCACCACCAGAGACCCATCCTACCCCTTCTCCTTCCGCCAGTTTGACGACCTGCACGCTGTACAGCGGCCAGTCTAGCAGCCAGCCTTCTGTCTTCTAGGTTTGGGAGCAGAAGAAACACTTTAACCCAAACCATCCCAAAGCCAAAAGCCTGAATGTCGGCATTGCCAGGCTTTTGGCCTTGGAAATGTTGCCTTTCCGTCTGGTGGACACAGATGGGTTCCGCCACGTCATGGCCCTTGCCTGCCCCAATAACAGATGCCGAGCAGGCATTTCTTTTCCAGAAAAGCCGTCCCTGCCCTGGCCAGCCACGTGTCATCTAAAATTTTCAGCGCGTTTGTCTCATCCGTGGCCGGAAAAGTCCATCTGACCACAGACACATGGACTAGTAAGCACGGCCAAGGCCGCTATATCTCTGTGACAGCTCACTGGGTGAGCTGGGTGGATGTCCCTGGGGGTGACGGTGGCTCTCAGGCTCGGCGCACGCTCTTCAAAACCGCAGGGATGGTGCAGGGTTCTTTCCCCCAAGGTCCTCTGGTGGCATCACTTGCCCAGAGAAACCAGGCCGTGTTGAAATTAATCTGTCTTGGAGACCGTCCACACACAGGTCAGGAGCTGTGGACGGCTCTCCGCAACGAGACCGAGCGCTGGCTGGGTGACAAGAACCTTGTGCCAGGCAAGGTGGTGTGCGATAACGGGCGAAATCTGCTGGCCGCCCTTAAGATCGGTAGGCTGGAGCACATCCCTTGCCTGGCACATGTCATGAACCTTGTCTGGACTGCCTGCTGAGGAAGGCTCGAAGTCTAAGTTCGCACTTCCGCCGTTCGCACCCTGCTTCGTCCCGCCTGGCTGCGTTGCAGCGTCAGCTCGGCCTCCCCGTCAACCGTCTCATTGTTGACGTGGCAACACGCTGAGTACGAACAGACACATGGCCTGACAAGCAGCGGTGCGGACCTCGGGGTGTTGAGCCACCGAGAGTGGAGGCAAGTGAAAGAGTTCTGCACCATCCTTGCCAGTTTTGAAGAAGCCACCAAAATGGTCAGTGCGGACAATGCCCTTGTCAGCATGAGCATTGTGGTGATCTTAGTTCTGGAACGATCGTTGGACACTCTGAAACAACAGGTCCCACCAGCGACGGAGGAGGAGACGGACACAGATGCGGACACGGAGCCTTTCTCTCCGTCAAATCCACAAGGCCCGACAGTTTCACAATTTCATCGGTCTTCATTAGGCAGGGGTTCGGGGTCCAGAGCTAGTGCACCCCTGGCGCATCAGCTCTCAGGGTGCATCATCTCAGGCAAGTCAGGGCTGTGTTGAAGCTGTGCCGGAGGCAGCGGAGGAGGAGGAGGAGGTATTCCTAGACACCGATGTTACAGACGTCCCTGCCTTGGAAAGAGGTTGGCGCGAATTTGAGGCGGAGGAGGAAGATGAGGAAGATCAGTTTGCTAGTGCCCCTCGACCCAGAGGCTTGGGAAATCAAGGCTCCATCTCTCACATGAGTGCTTGGATGCTCCATTTCCTCCAACATGATCCTCGCATTAAGGCCATCAAAATGAACAACAGTTACTGGGTGGCCACCCTCCTGGATCCCCGGTACAAAACAAAACTCAGCACTTTCCTTCCACCCACCCAAATAGAGAGTAAAATGCAGGAAATGGAGACCTTGCTGATTGATCAACTGGAGACATCTGTTGCGTCTGCTTCACGTTCCCCAAATGTCACGTTGGAACAACATCAGCGACGTGACAGCAGTAGAGTGCCAAGTAGGCGTAGCGGCAGCAGCAGGCAAGGTCGCAGAAGCCTAATGGGTGACCTCTGGCAATCTTTGTTTACCATCTCACCAACGCATGCAATGCAGGGCACACATCCAACACACAGAGATCAGCTTAAGATCATGGTGCACGACTATCTGCGTCTCAACACCGATGTTTTTGGATGTGTTCCGGACCCAATAGACTTCTGGGTATCCAAAATGGACGAATGGCCCGAGCTGGCTCGTCACGCCATAGAGGTGTTGTCCTGTCCAGCAGCCAGCGTACATATTTAAGCGGACCTTCAGCACAGCTGGAGAAGTCTTTACAGACAAAGATCCGGCTTTCCACTGATATTGTGGGATTGTGTGACTTCTTCAAGATGAATTTCAGGCATGGATCTCTGTTGATGTCGTGGCCCCAATTGCCGAGGTCACCGATTTATTAGTTGCCCGGTCTACTTCACATTACTCTTCAAACAGAAATGGTCTCTTGAAAACTTTTTTTAAAATGTCATTTATTATGCATTTTTATTCTCAGTTCCAAACTGTTCATTTTGCTGGATTTTTGCTGTATGAGGAGACTGTAAAAGACGCATGGTTCATGAACACACACCAGTATTCAATTTTATCACTTTATTCTTTAGAAGTTTTCGCATTGTCAGTGGTTTTGTGGTCATCGTTGCTGTGGGATACATCTATAAACTCATGGCCTTTGGAACAGAAATTGTGGCTTCTAGTGGAATTTCTCCATCACAATTTTTTATAGTGGCTGAGAAGTCATATTTATATTGTTTGGGGTCATGTTGCGTGAGATACAGCTATAATCATGGTCCTTTGGAACAGAATTGTGGCTTCTAAGTCGGAATTTTCCCATCACAATTTTAATAGTCGGCTGAGAAGTCATATTTATAAGTTTTTTGCGGTCATGCATGTTTACTGTGAGATACAGCTTTAATCATGGTCCTTTGGAACAGAAATGTGGCTTTATGTGGGCATTTTCTCCCTCTCAATTTTTAAAAGTGGCTCGGCTGATAAGTCATTTTTATAATTTTTTTGGGTCATAGCTGCTTTTTGTAATGCAGCAATACTACTGGTTCTATTATAAAAAAAATGTGGTTTTTAACAGAATTTGTTCTTCACATTTGTCAAATGATGGCTCAAGGGTCATGTTTTGAATTTTTGGGGGCATTTTGCTGTGACATGCAGCTTACTCACAGGTCTATTCTAAAAATGTGGTTTCTAACAGACATATGTGCTTCACAAGGTCAAAATTCGGCTCAAGCGTCATGTTTTGAATTTTGGGGGCATTTTTTTGCTGTGAATGCAGCTATAATACAGGTACTTATTATAAAAAAAATGTGGTTTATAACAGACATTCGTTCTTCACTATTGGTCAAGAGTGGCTCATGGGTGATGTTAATGTCAAAAACTGGAATAGGTATGGACACTGTTAATGCGCACATATAGCAAAATGAGTGTTGATGCAAGATCTATAACATTAGCTTGCAATCACTGTATTGAGACAACACATGTATGACAATTAAAAAAAGAGAAAACAAAAACATGGTGGGATTCCCATCCTATTTTAAAAATTTGTTTTCTAGGAATTAATCTTCTAAATAACTTGCAATTGTACAAAATAGCTGGTAAAAAAAATCCACGGGAATTGTACAAGGGAGGTAACTGGTAAGACTTGACCTGATGTAGGTTATTCAGAGGACATGGAGTATGGAGCACAGTTCAGAGAAACAAAGACAGAGGACAATTACCTCAGCTCGTTGAGTAAAATGAGAAAAAAGAAGCCAAGAAAAAGGGCACTGGGTGGAACACGGAGCGTTAACCCCATTACTTCAAGTGAAGCTCAATTGGTCCGCACTCATTCGGAGGGGCAAGCGACCTACCCAGGTCTTGACTGATGTACTGAGGATGGCTGGTGGTTTTACCTCACTCTTCCGCTTCCTCAATCTGCGTCTGCACGACTGTTTTCGATGCTGCATCATAAGGGCATTTTTACCGTGTTAATAGTGACGGTGCCACGCTGGGCTCTCACCGCACCCACTGTAAGTAGGCCCTGGCAGCTGACCTCCGTGTTTAATAGATGACAGACGCTGCTGGGCTCTCCATCCGCACACCCACTGTATGTCGGGCCCGGCAGATGGACCTCCGTGTTAACAGATGGCTGACGGCAGCACGGCTCTTTCACGTTAGGGGCAAATCAGGAGAGCTTTCACAAATTTCTCATAAAAAATCAGATTTTGAAAATGGTGATTTCTGTGAGGTTAATGTGAGTCGTCAAAAAGGGCTCTGCAGGCTGGACACATAATTGCACCAATTGAGGCTTTAAATTTTTGGGGCTGGTTGTCATATGGGGGTAGCATCATTTGATCTCCCTGGGGAGTCTGTCCTTATCACTGAAGAAGGATTTGGAGGAAAAAATGAACAATTGAATGATTCGCCTGAAACTCTCTCTGAAGCCAGGGGAGGGCAAATGTTCTTCTCAAATAAGAAGTTTTGGGGATGATTAGGACATTTTTATTACTTTTGGGGTTGTGCGGATGACTTATCTCATCTAGACGTTTAAAAGAGACCTTTAAATAACGACAGGAAGGGGTGTATGTTGTATGTTATCAACCCACTTGATAAAAAAAAAAGCAAAATATTATAATAATGTTAAAACTATTAATCAAAACTTCCTAAATTAAATCACTGTAAACAAATGTCAGTTACCCAAAAAATATACTAAATGACAGACACTGTACAAATAACATAGTGCCCACTGTGTGATCGGTGGGCAAAACAGGTTTAGGGGTCATGCTGTGGTACAGGACAAGGTTTAGGTCCATGTCCAGTGAAAACTAAAATGCGTGGTTCAAAGGACTCCTTTTTCAGGCACTTTTTAATCTGTGGGTCAGACAGGTTTAAATGGTCATTCTGCGGTACAGGTCGATATAGGCAATGTCCAGGATGCAACTAAATGGTGGTTGAAAGAACTCCTTTTTCCGGCACTTTTGAATCTGGGGGACAGATAGGTTTAAGGGTCATGCTGCGTTCACAGGCAGGGATAGTCATTGTCAGTTCAAGTAAAATGATGGTTCAATACATAACTGCCTTCTTGGCACTTTTTTATTTGTGGGTATGGCAGATTTTAAGGGTCCATGCTGTTGTGGTTGCAAGACAGGGATAGTGAATGTGTGTGACTTTGTTTCTGTGGCTTTTATAACCTAAAGTGTTTGCCTTAAGATGTAGCAAGTATCCCATTTTGACTGTTGTGGATGTTAATCCAGCTTCTCAACAGCCCTGTTTGGGTGTAATTAATGAAGGTAGTTGTTCCGCCTCCCCATAGACTTTAATGGTAATCGGCGATATTTATTTATCGACTATCGGATATCGTCTTGATAATTGCCGATATCGACTATCGACCCGATGACGATAGACAATGTAATCGCTCATCACTACTCATTAGCAATCAAGGCCTGTTTACCTTACACTTATGCCAGAAATAGTATGTTCCTGTGGTGTTAATGCACAGAGCCCACAATAGGCCTAGGTTCGTGGACATCCCAATACTGAAGTGGAGCCCAAACTGCGTCAGCATCACAGGAAGGTCATTCTAAAGGGGGCAATGTTCTCCTCCAACTGTTTCCGAAACATTGAGGGGCCAATCAAACGTATGGGGCAGTCATGCCGGAGACACAGACGGTTGTCTCCATCCTGTATTTTTATTTAATTCTCATCAGAATTGTTGTCATTGCCCATCTGTTGCAATAACATTTTAATACTTAGGGAGTTCTTAATACGATCAAATCAAAATGGGAAACAGGTAAAGCATTTTTAGTAGAGCCTGCTCACTAACTTACACTTATTGTAATAAATACAGTTCGCCCTTGAGATGCTAATGCACAGAGCCCACTTTAGGCCTAGGTGTTAAGGGACGTCACAATCCAATGGAGTGTCAAGCGGAGTCCAAACTGCATCAGCATCACAGGGAGGCCATTCTAATGGAGACAATGTCCTCCACCCATTCCCAAAACATTGAGGGGCCACTCAAAGGAAAGGGACAGTCGGGCCGGAGCCACAGACGGTTGTCTCCATCCTGTATTTTTATTTCATTTACTGACAATTCTGGCAATCAGAAAACATCTGACTCTTCACCAGATCTAGGTATTATACGAGAAGCTGTCTATAGAAGATATACATACAGTGCCTTGCGATAGTATTTGTTCCCCTTGAACTTTTCAACCTTTTGCCACATTTCAGGCTTCAAACATAAAGATATACAATTTTAATTTTTTTGTGAAGAATCAACAAGACGTGGGACACTATAGTGAATTGGAATGAAATTGATTGGATATTTTAAACTTTTGTAAAAATAAAAAACTGAAAAGTGGGGCGTGCAATATTATTCAGTGCAGCAAACTCACTCCAGAAGTTCAGTGAGGATCTCTGAATGATCCAATGTTGTCCTAAATGACTGATGATGATAAATATAATCCACCAGTGTGTAATCGAGTCTCCGTATAAATGTACCTGCTTGTAATAGTTTCAGGATTCTGTTTAAAGCGCATAGAGCATCATGAAGACCAAGGAACACACCAGGCAGGTCCTTGATACTGTTGTGGAGAAGTTTAAAGCCGGATTTGGATACAAAAAGATTTCCCAAACTTTAAACAGCCCAAGGAGCACTGTGCAAGCGATCATATTGAAATGGAAGGAGCATCAGACCACTGCAAATCTACCAAGACCCGGCCGTCCCTCTAAACTTTCATCTCAAACAGGGAGAAGACTGATCAGAGATGCAGCCTAGAGGCCCATGATCACTCTGGATGAACTGAAGAGATCTACAGCTGAGGTTGGAGAGTCTGTCCTTAGGAGAACAATTAGTGGTACACTGCACAAATCTAGCCTTTATGTAAGAGTGGCAAGAAGAAAGCCATTTCTCAAAGATATCCATAAAAAGTCTTGTTTAAAGTTTGCAACAAGCCACCTGGGAGACACCAAACGTGTGGAAGAAGTTGCTCTGGTCAGATGAAATCGAACTTTTGCAAAACTATATGTTTGGCGTAAAAGCAACACAGCTCATCCCCCTGAACACACCATCCCCACTGTCAAACATGGTGGTGGCAGCATCATGGTTTGGGCCTGCTTTCCTTCAGCAGGGACAGGGAAGATGTGTAAAATTGATGGGAAGATGGATGGAGCCAAATACAGGACTATTCTGGAAGAAAAACTGTTGGAGCCTGCAAAAGACTTGAGACTGGGAAGGAGATTAATCTTCCAACAAGACAATGATCCCAAACATAAAGCAAAATCTACAATGGAATGGTTCACAAATAAACGTATCTAGGTGTTAGAATGGCCAAGTCCGGACCTGAATCCAATCAAGAATCTGTGAAAAGAGCTGAAAACTGCTGTTCACAAACGCTCTCCATCCAACCTCACTGAGCTCCAGCTGTTTTTCAAGGAAGAATGAGCAACAATTTCAGTCTCTCAATGTGCAAAACTGATAGAGACATACCCTAAGCGACTTACAGCTGTAAGCAGAATTCTTTCGCAAGGCACTGTATTAACAACATATATCATGTATCAGGAAGCTATTACCACACCTCTGCAGGTCTAGAATTGATATCTAGCCTGAGTGTTATCAGTAATTAATATAAATATTAATTACCTGTCCTGTGATTTCTTTTCTAGTAGCTTACAGCAGGTATGTGGCATGCCTTTTTCTGCCATAGAGTCCGTCACCTGTGGAAAAACAAAAGTGTTATGTTCCTGGTACATGCTATAGACAACAAAATGTCTAAAACACTATGGGTGACATGTATGCTTTTTGCTGCCTAGACGCCATTTTTTAAATGTACATTTTAATAAGATAGAATGAGCCTGAATTTATGAACCCAGTTTACAGTGGGTCATAAATCAAGCGCACTCTAGCGCTAAGATGACACCATTTCTGGCTTAGGTAAACCACTTTGAAAGTGGTTTACCTGTTTGAGCAGTAATGCGCCTTTTATTGCCGTTCTGATGCTATAAATGTATAGCTTTGTAAGGTTCTAATTCGCCCCGCTTCCCACACGCCCCGCTAAATCAGGCGCCTTGCCGTGGGCGCTCTGTAATGTGCCTGATATTGGCTTGCAGCAGGATTAAAACAATTGAGAACAAGACTGTGCTAGATGTCGGGCTGAAAAGACGCCAGACTTCTGGCACAGCCCCGTTCATACATGTCGCCATTTGTGCATAATTACTTATCTTAGGGATAATGTAATAATAAACACCATCAACACCCCACACACACACACCCAAATCCCAATCTATGGTGAAAAAGAAGGAATGTGTGTCCTTTCTAAAAGAAATAGAAAGGATACCTATGCCACAGAAGGAGCACAACAATGCATTACACTTATTAGGCATCAATTATCATCCTTTCCCTATAGAGCCCCTTCCCCTCTCAATAACTAGGTGCAGCATAGTTTAACTTTATTGGGATAGCATTACTTTTTGTGTTATTTGATCCTAGATAACAGAAAAATTGATTTAAAAGCATTGAAAAGTTCAAAAAAATTTCTGTTGAGATATATTATGGTGTGGTATCTGTCAGATTTAACTTTGCTACATCTACAGTATATGCCAGTGCAGTGCTGTGTACTCCCTTGTTACCATTACTGCTTTCACATGTCTAGAATCTTGCCCTTATGCTTCTACATATATGCGGGCAGCAGTAAAAATATCGCTTTATGGCGCTCATTTAAAGAGCAAAGAACCTTAAATAAATTATGACATTACTATCAATATTCGGACAGACGAGTGATAGGAGCTTCTCTGGGGAACCGGAGTAGATCTGTGTGTACTGTGCCTGAATAGTTGGTAAATGTGTGTAAGGTTTCACATCTCTGCGGGAAAGTTGTGAAACAGCCAAAAAGGCGGACATAGCTTCCTGCTTTGTATAGGGTATATGGCAGCACATTTGCGGTATAATGTAGATACAGCATCGTTATATATTTGACTTCATTATAATAAGGACCGTTTATTTGCTTATACTGTATACCAATCTAATTAATGTTGGGACATATATGAGGATCAGTTTTTGGTAGTTTTACGTATACTGGAGAGAAGTTAGTGTTTTAAACTTTTTCAAATAAAATTAAAGTTTTACTTACGCTAGTCTCTAGAACAATGGAAATGGATTTAAAGAGAACCTGTCACATAGCTTTGCCACCGTTGCTGATGACAGCACAAGCTAGTAACAGTCAAGCTGTTTCTAGCGCTGTGTCCCTTATTCTGTAAGATACAGAAGTTTCAGGACATGTAATGCTCAAATCTGGTAGTTTGCAGCCTGTTTTGCCAGAAGAGTCTACTGAATTCATGAACAGGCATTAGCCCCACACACCCGCAACAAGGCCCCACCCACCTGTGGGTTATTCACGGGTTTCTATCTATTAAAATTAATAGGTTAAATCAGCTGTGAGTGTGTGAGGCTAGCCTCGGGTGGGCTGGGCTAACAACCGCTCATGAATAAACTGGGCTCATCTCTGGCAGAACAGGCTGCAAACTACTAGATTTAAGCAATAAAGGGGTTATCGATTCATCTTACCTCAATCCTGTTTTCTTGGTTTCATTATGAATTCAGGGGCATGTTTACCGCTATAGCTATAACAACCAGTGCTGGCAGCTTATCAGGAGGGATCAAACAGGTCTGTAGCTATAGCGACCTGAGGAGCTGATGCAACCCATACAAGAGGGGATATCTCAGATTAGGTAGGACACTGTTAATGGCCATATATTGCAAAATTACTTGTTTTTGTGAGATCTTTAACATAAAAAGCAATCCTTGTAGTGAGATAACCCCTTTAAATGGTCTGTAACTGCTGCATCTTACAGAATGAGGGACACAGCGCTGGAAATAACATGTCTATCACTAGCTTGTGCTGTCCTATGTGACAGGTTCCCTTTAAGTTTGCCTATGGCATATTAGGACTTGTCCCCACTGCACCGGTTTGCAGTCAGTGTTTCAGACAGTTTGCAGTTTTGCAAACTGTCTGAAAAGCCGTCCACAAACGAACACATCGGGCCACTATGGAAAACCCGTGCAGCAGTCCCCACCCAGCGGTTTTCCAAACCGCCGGCCGCCCGAAAAACATTGAACATGTTCATTCTTCCGTCTGGTCTTCGGCGGCCATGGGAACGGCACACAAACCGGACAAATACTGGATAAACCGACCGGTATTTGTACAGTGCCGTGTAAACGGCCCCTTAGAATTCTATAGTTTTTTTAAATTATGTATTTTTATTTATAATTTTAAAATTTACATACAGTACAACAATTCCCTTTAAACCGTAACTCCAACCCCTTATCTTTACAACAATACCTTTATCTTAGCATTTACAATCATATAATAATGCAACTGATAAAAAAAATTAGAAAAAGTCTCTGGGGAGTTATGACATAGAATTCTGTAGTTAATCACACCCGAGCATTATTAGGCTTATTCTGGGACGGCTTATTCTGGGACGTAATTCAGTACGTAATTACGCGCCAGAGTGCGCCAATTACGGGCTGAATCCGTCCCACTAACTACGGTAATACACAGTTCTCATAAAGAACTATGCATTACGTCTCCTCTCCCTGCTTGGCGAATACGCCGAGGGGGGAGATAAATGACAGGTCACTTTCTAGCGGCGTATATGCGCCACTAGCAATGACTGTCTATGGGCCGGCGAAGTGCCGGCCCCCCGCTCCCTCCCCCGCCCCCGGCCACACGGCGTAATTGCGGGGGCGGAATTACGCCCCGCAGTTAAGCCGTGTGAACATAGCCTTAGAATCACTGGAGTTTAGGACAAAAATACTGTATCAGAGGAAAACATACATGAATAATAATAAATAAAAAGGTCTCATTTATCAGACAGTAAGGGTATGTTCCCATGTGAATTGTGGCACATACAGATATGCGCTGCAATACGCCTTGTTTAGCCTTGTTTAACCCCTCAAGCGTGAAAAGTACTTGCCTCTTTTGACCAGCACATATTTTTAGTTTTTGCCTCTTTGTGTAGTAACTTTTTTTTATTTTTTTCAATGATACAGTTGTATGAGGCCTGCTTTCATTCGGGACAAGTTGTACTTTTTGGGGGATAGTTTAAGTTAAATTATAAATTATTGCAGATTTTTTTTTTCACTTTTTTTTTTTTTTTTACATTTTTTACACCATTCACATTTCACACTTAATAACTTGTTAGATTAATTTTACAGTATATCACGTGTATAAATTTTTTGTGTATAATGTATACACAATTAATTTTTTATTAAATATTTTTTATTATTTTATTATTTTTTCTACACTTTTTTATGGTTTTTACATTTTTTTTTTAAATCCCATCAAGGGATAGCTCTTTTACCTTTTTTACACTTAGTAATGTATTAGCATATTCATGTATGCTTATACATTATAATCTGTGTCAGTTTGACACAGGCAGCAATCAGGGCAGCACACAGATTGCTGGCTTCTTACAGATACAGTCAGCTATTCTAGGTCCCCAGGGCTGACTGCTCAGCTGGTCCCTGGACTCTGTTGGGTCACCGGGAGCCCCGATCACCTGAGGGAGCAGAGGAAAACCCTTTTGATCATGCTGACCACACCGACCGAGGCAACCAAAGGGTTAAGCGCCGTGGAGCGACGCCGTAAAATCCGATGTCTGCAGCAATGCCAAAAGACGTCGCTTAAGACGAACAACCTGGCTAAATAAATGTATTTAAGGTGTCTAAAAGAACAAGTCGTCTTATCAAGCAGAGTTTCTTTTTCCAGTTTCTAGTAAGTATAATTTTGATATACAAATCTTAGGAAAATTTATAGGTCATTAATCAATATTTTGAATTTATTTACCTCTCTTGTCGCATTCTGTCCTTTTTCTCATTACTTGCTGGCTGTTTTCTGCGCTTTTTCTGATGACAACAGTCTAAATTTTACTAGTGACGAGCAGACACAGCACCAAGATGTAACCAGTTGTGATGTCACACCTCCGTGACATCATAAGAGAAGGTAAGCAAAGAAGGTATGATTGTGTTATATGTTAGTGTTCTGTAACCTTCCAGACAGTATAATATATAAGAATATATTGCACATTTCAATCAAAATAGAACTCCCTGAAAACTATTGTTCTTTTCCTCATCTCATGGTGGGCCCCTGATACCTCATCTCATGGTGGGCCCCTGAGCATGGCAGCCCTGGAGTTTTATTTAACACTTGCATATACATCCATATAAGAGGCAAAAAGACTAAGAGAAAGAGGCAAAAATCAAGAAACATGTACAGTAGCTGTAGGGTCGGCCTCCAGAGTCAACTCCACTGGTGGACAATAGGCACCCCAGTCCAACACTGATCATAATATAATATGATTAAATGAGACTAGGAAGGCTGTGGTATGATTACATACAGCATTCGGTTACCTTAACAGCAACATTAAGGTATATTAAAAGAACATTTTGCACATTTCACTTAAAGTAAATCTGCCTAATGTCTACTAAATCTCATTCCTTTGAGGTGAAGTATTTAAGAGTTATTAGAAGGAAGCTGGGCCTCACAACAACTAATCGGAACCTAGCTTTTATATTTTTAGTGCAGAGGACCAGAGTGCCTATGATAACCCTGAACATCAATATTAGGATGAGGATACTAGAAAATTAAAACACAGGTAAGAGAAAAACATTGGGCCTCATTTATCAGAACTAATAGTAAGGGGCCGTTTACATGGCAAGTGACAAATACCGGTTGGTTATGCGACCGGTATGTGCACTGTTTTGTGGGCGTCCCTACGGCCGCCGGGGGGATGGCTTTTCTCTGCGATGAGCAAAACCGCATTAAAAACCGGCCGAAAACCCGTGCAGTGGGGACATGCTATGTCTAAGGCTATATCTACACTGCACAGAAAAACTTCAGTTTTTTCAGCGTTTTTAGTTTTCCAAAAACGCTGGAAAAACGGCTGAAATCACCTCCCATAGACTTCTAATGTAAAAACATGCTGCTGTCTACACTGAGCTTCTTTTTTCTGATGTTTTTTTTTTACTGGTCGTCTTTTGCAACATGTTCTAAAAAAACGCCAGAGCAGTGCAGAAAATTTACTACAGAAGTCTATGTAAAGCCCCGGATGTCTTTTGTTGCATTTTCCTGGCTTTTTTGCCACGATTTTTCAATGAAAATCCACCCAGGAGACCCAAGTCCCACCTATAGTGGGTGATAATAAAGGTTATATCTAGAGATGGGCGAATTTCTCAAAAATTCGATTCGGTCATTTCGCCGAATTTTCCGACAAAAATAAATTCGGTCCGAATTACTTCGGGACGAATCGCGTTAAAAAGCAGCTATTTCCAGGCTGCACAGAGCCTGCAGGGTGCTGTAGAACGTTGTGCCATTCTTAAATATGCAGAGGGAGCTTGGTTTGGTCTTCATACAATGTTGTGTTTTAGTATGACACGCACATGACTGCCGCCGCTCTTAGAATCGCTTCACTATAAATTCCCTGGGCACTTAAGAGGGCAAAACTGACCAAAAAACTCAAGCGGGAATGTAGCCTGATAAAGTCATGCCAGCGAAAGCTGGAAAAAAACAAGCTGAGAGCCCCGGTGGCAAATTAGTGACAGATGTGTGGAGGTGACGGCGGCAGCCACAGCAGCATGAGGTCAGGCCTTTGGCACAATGACATTTTTGGAGGTGGCAAACAGGAGGAAGCCACAGAATGGCACAATGACTGAGAGCGGAGGTCACGGCGGCAGCAGCTTTGAGGTCAGGCAGTGGCACAATGACACAGTGTGGAGGACACGGCAGCAGCCACGCAGCAGATGAGGTAGAAAGTGGCACAATGACACAGTGTGGAGGAAAAGGCAGCAGCCACAGCAGCGCATGAGGTCAGGCAGTGGCACAATGACATTTGGAGGTGGCAAAAAAGTATAAGGCCCACAGAGTGGCAAAATCACACAGTGTAGAGGTCACAAACGCAGCAGTATGAGGTCAGGCAGTGGCACAATGACATTCTGGAGGTGGCAAAACAGGAGGAAGACACAGAATGGCACAATGACTGAGAGCGGATGTCACGGCGGCAGAAGCATGAGGTTAGGCAGTGGCACAATGACATTCTGGAGGTGGCAAAAACAGGACTAGGCCACAGATTGGCACAATGACTGAGAGTGGAGGTCATAACAGCAGCAGTATGAGGTTGGGCAGTGGCACAATGACATTCTGGAGGTGGCAAAACAGGAGGAGGCCACAGAATGGCACAATGACGGAGAGGGGAGGTCCCGGGGGCAGCAGCATGGGGTCAGGCAGTGGCACAATAACATTCTGGAGGTGGAAAAACAGGAGGAAGCCACAGAATGGCACAATGACTGAAAGCGGAGGTCACGGCGGCAGCAGCATGAGGTCAGGCAGTGGCACAATGACACAGTGGGGAGGACACGGCAGCAGCCACAGCAGGAGCATGAGGTCAGAAAGTGGCACTATGCCACAGTGTGGAGGACACGGCAGCAGCCACAGCAGCAGCATGAGGTCAGGCAGTGGCACAATGACATTCTGGAGGTGGCAAAAAAGTATAAGGCCACAGAGTGGCACAATCACACAGTGTAGAGGTCACAACAGCAGCAGTATGAGGTCAGGCAGTGGCACAATGACATTCTGGAGGTGGCAAAACAGGAGGAAGACAGAATGGAACAATGACTGAGGAGCGGAGGTAAACGGCAGCAGAAGCATGAGGTTAGGCAGGGGCACAATGACATTCTGGAGGTGGCAAAAACAGGACTAGGCCACAGAGTGGCACAATGACTGAGAGTGGAGGTCAAAACAGCAGCAGTATGAGGTCGGGCAGTGGCACAATGACATTCTGGAGGTGGCAAAACAGGAGGAGGCCACAGAATGGCACAATGACTGAGAGCGGAGGTCACGGCGGCAGCAGCATGAGGTCAGGCAGTGGCACAATAACATTCTGGAGGTGGCAAAACAGGAGGAAGCCACAGAATGGCACAATGACTGAAAGCGGAGGTCACGGCGGCAGCAGCATGAGGTCAGGCAGTGGCACAATGACACAGTATGGAGGACACGGCAGCAGCCACAGCAGCAGCATGAGGTCACACAGTGGCACATTGACACAGTGTGGAGGACACGGCAGCAGCCACAGCAGCAACATGAGGTCAGGCAGTGGCACAATGACAGTCTGGAGGTGGCAAAACATTTATAAGGGCCACAGAGTGGCCAACCCAACACAGTGTAGAGGTCACAACAGCAGCAGTATGAGGTCAGGCAGTGGCACAATGACATTCTGGAGGTGGCAAACAGGAGGAAGACACAGAATGGCACAAGGGACTGAGAGCGGAGGTCACGGCGGGCAGAAGCATGGGGTTTAGACAGTGGCACAATGACATTCTGGAGGTGGCAGAAACAGGACTAGGCCACAGAGTGGCACAATGACTGAGAGTGGAGGTCACAACAGCGCAGTATGAGGTCGGGGCAGTGGCAACAATGACACAGTGTGGAGGACACGGCAGCGGGCCACAGCGAGCAGCATGGGTCAGAAATTGGCACAATGACATTCTGGAGGTGGCAAAACAGCATTAGGCCACAGAGGGGCCAAAAATCACCCCAGTGTAGGGTCACAACAGCAGCAGTCGAAGGTCAGGCAGTGGCACAATGACATTCTGGAGGTGGCAAAACAGTATTAGGCGACAGTGTGGCACAATGACACAGTGTGGAGGGCTCGGCTGGAGTCACAGCAGCAGCATGAGGTCAGAGCGTGGCACAATGACATTCTGGAGGTGGCAAAACAGGAGGAAGCCACAGAGTGGCACAATGACTGATAGCGGAGGTCACGCCGGCACGGGCATGAGGTCAGGCAGTGGCACAATGACACAGTGTGGAGGCCCATGGCAGCAGCCACAGCAGCAGCATGAGGTCAGACAGTGGCACAATGACAAAATGTAGGTGTCAAAAAAAGGAGTGGGCCCAAACAGAGTGGCACAATGACAGAGATTTGAGGTGACGGCGGGCAGGAGCAACAGCATGAGGTCAGAGAGTGGCACAATGACACAGTGTGGATGTCACGGCAACAGCAACAGCAGCAGCAGCATGAGGTCATAGAGTGGCACAATGACAGAGTGTTGGGGTTTGGGGCAATACCAGTCCCTGGTAAAGATGGTGGTAGGCAGATGGAGAAACTGTCAGCAGATGTGTGGCATCAGGCGGGTGGCGGCATCAAAATAGGGGCTGAGGCAGGTAGTTTGAACCCAGACTGACGCCTTAGTAATTGGTTTGTGTAAATCCTTGCCGATACACGCCTTATTCATCTTGACAAAGGTCAGTAGTTCCACATTTCCCGTGGAAAGGGGTTCTCCTTGGGGTAACGATGGCCCCGCCGCCCTGAACACCCGCTCTGATGCCACACTACTGGCCGGGCAGGACAGCTACTCCACTGCAAACTCGGCAAGTTGCGGCCACACATCCAGTTTGGCTGCCCAGTAGTCCAGCGGATCTTCTAACTGAGGTGGCAGAGTGCTGTCCAAGTAGGCCACAACCTGTTTGTTCAGGGACTGCTCAGGTCCTGCTGCTGCTGGCGACTGCCCTCCTCACTAGGCGGGTGAAGGAAGCTGCTCATCAGTGACTCCAGACTTAGGTTACTACTGATGGAGTTGGTACTACTCCTACCCCCCCCACCTTTCCCCACCAACCGCGGCAGTAGTTCGTGAGTACTGAGGAACCCCCCGGTCAGACCTGTCAGAGGAGGGACGATGCCGCACATAGGCAGTGGCCAACTGATTACGGAGGATTTCCCTATAGTATTTGAGTTTGTCCTTCCTCCTCAATAGCTGGGAAAAAGGTCCATTTTTTGGGCCGGTATCGAGGATCCAAAAGGGTGGAGAGCCAAGGGAAATCATCCCTCTGCCAGATGCTGACTATTCGGCTGTCACTAGCCAGGCAAATAAGCATGCTGCGGGCCTCTGCACAAGTGACTCCAAGGGGCTCCCTGCCTCCATTTCCACTGTATACTGCCACGGTGCTTGGGGGTCATCTTGCCTCGTCTTCCCCATCTCCATCCCCCTCCTCCAGCCCGCTCCTGCTCCTCCTCTCTTGTCACCTGGGTAGAAAATCCACTCATTTCACCAGACAATGCTTCTGCTCCAATGTCCTGGGTCCTCCCTCCATTTCAGTCCCCACCGGATCATGTGGCCACGAGATGTAGTCGCCACGTCTCCAGTCCCCTGCCCAGACAGATTTTTTTAGCATCTGTTCCAGGACATGAAGCAGTGGAATGCCGTTATTCATCCCGTAGTTCTGGCGACTGACAAATAACGTCGCCTCCTCGAATGGCCTCAACAAACGGCAGGTGTCACGGGATGAGCTGCCATGGCTGACATCAAAGTTACACAGGGGAGTACTTCTGTCTGCGGATCATCAAAAAATCGTTGATGGCCTTTCTCTGTTCATACAGTCAGTCCAACATGTGCAGGCTGGAAAATTCCCGCGGGTGGAAACATCGCATATCAGAGTGTGTTGGGGGAGGCCGTTCTGCCGCCTGCAACTCGAGGAGGGTTGTTCCTGGCTTTGTACGAATGGATAAAGTGCATACACAGTTTCCCGGCCATTTTCAGAATGTTCTGAAGATCGGTGGAAGACTTCAGGAACCTTTTCACAACCAGATTTAACACGTGCGCCATGCAGGGCGCATGGACCATCCCTCCTCGGTGCAGCGCGAACACCATGTTCCTCCCATTGTCCGTCCCCTTTGGGTTCCCATTTGCAGTTGGCGCGGAGAAAGCCACACATCGATTTCTTGCTGTATGACGCGGAGCAGGTCCTCCCTGTGTGACTTCGTTCGCCGAGGCAAACCAGGTGTAGAACTGCGTGAAACCGTTGTGCACTACACATGTGGGATGATGGAGCAGTACTTGTGGAGGCTGAGATGGTGGTGATGGTGGAGGAGGAGGAGGCGGACATTGGCGCAGGTGCAGCAGTTTGACAACGTGGAGGAGAAAGCGGCGTCTCCTGTCCAAGTTGTTGGTGGGCCTGGGCAGGAAGCACAGTCACCCAGTGGGCCGTAAAGGACATGTACTGGCCCTGACCGTAGTTACAGCTCCAGACGTCCGCGCTGCCATGCACCTTGGAACAAACCGATAAGCTTAAGGACTGGCCCACCTTCTGTTCACATATTTATTTAAGTGCTGGTAAATGCCTTTTTGGAAAGAAACTACGGCTTGGAACTCTCCATCTCGGCTCGGCACAAGCCATTAGTTCTCTGAATGGTTTCAGAGTCCACTATTTGTTTAGGGAGGGACTGCAATTTCAACAACTTGGACGGAGCACGGTCAGCTGCTGCACCTTAGGATGGGTTTGGGCGCCCTACTGTTGTCTCTTTGCAATCGCCTCGCTGAACGACTGCTGGCGCCAAAGAGTAGCAAAGGAGCAGGAGCATCTGGACCGGGGGATGATGTCAAAGAGAAACAGCTCCCTTCTGCAGAGGTGGTGGAGGCCTTGACTGGCTGCAATGGCATGCGTGCCACTGGGCGCTGCTGCTGCTGCTGCTGTTGCTGGCGGCGGCAGGATGGACCACCACATCTGAGCCTCGTTTTTCCCAGGCCACCGGATGGTGACGCTGCATGTGTTGACGGGAGGGCCGTGGTGCCAACGTTAGGGTCCCTGGCCACGCTTCACTTTTGCCCACAGATTCTACATATACCCATATTCGGCTCCCCCGGTGTCTTAGCAAAGAACTGCCACACCCGCCGAGTATCGGATTTTACCGCCAACGCTCCGCACTGAGTGACTACTGCCGCGCTGCCTCGCTGAGCCCCCTGTGCCGCTACTTTCTTGGACACTCGCTGTTTCCTGCTAAACTCACGGCCACAACCCACTTGCTGGCTGCGCTGTGCCTGACACGCAAGCTGACGCCCTCTTCTCCTGACGATGATGAAGCTCTTGCCTCACCCGGCTCCCCAAGGGGCGGTCGGCTACATCATTATCTATTTGTGTTTCATGTCACTGCTGTCCCCATCACCCGGGCTTGGTATGCCGGGGTGACCTCTCCCCCACATGGACCCCCCCATGCCACTCTCAACATCTATACTTTGCCGCCTACTGCAAGAAGCAGGGGATATTGGCCCCATTTCTTTTGCTGCCCAAAATAGCTGCTGACTGCCCTCCCCAAATTGTTCATCTCGCTATATAGTGGCGCTGAGCGCAGACCACATAGTAGATCTCTGGCTGAGGGAACCGGAAGGGACAGAGGCGGGCTGAGGACAGGTGAGGGCCGCTGACCCGCTCCCGGGCCATGCCAACTGAGGGTTGTGTCTGAGGTCCCACCGACTCTTGGCTGGGGTGGTCAGATGTCATCTGGGAGGAAGAGGATGACCTAGTCAACCAATGAAGAACCCTTGGGTTGCTGAACAACACCGGGCTGCTAGATGACAGCGGCAGTTGTGGCCTCACCAAGTGACCCCTGCTGCGACGTCCCCTTGCTGTGCTGCGACCTGGGCCTGTTCCAGGAATGTTTGTGCCACTGCCACTCGCAGGTGCAGAGCCTGCCACCTCTCTGTCTGACATACTGTTTGTTCTAAAATGTACACACAATGTTTGATGATGATATCTGTATATGATTAAAAATACACCCTGTTTTTGACTCCAAATTAAACCAGTAACAAGCTTGGGTAACCCTTGGATATAAATTGAGCTCCACAAATGGCCAGGAAAAATTTACTTGTATGTGTCGTTTAAAAACACTGTGTGTTTTACTAAATGTAAAAGCACAAACAGGCTTAATTAACCTTCGGACATGAATTAGGCTACAGGAAAAATGTATATATTTTGGCGTTGAAAAAAGACGGTTTATTTTTGTCAACACACCAGCAAAACAACGCTTAATTAACCCTGGATGTTTAAAATTTCGCCTAAGAATTGATCCCCACAAACTAGTAGCTTTGTAGCGTGTTACAATTGGTGTTTTCTACGCCACACAACAAGAGATACAGTTGTAATTAACCTTTGCTTGTGAATTAGGCTACAAGAAAAATGTATATTTTTTGGGTTTTAAAAAGACTGTTTATTTTTGTCAGCACACCAGCAAAACAACGCTTAATTAACCCTGGATGTAAATTGCGCCAAAGAATTGAGCCGCACCCAAAATAGTAGCTTTGTAGCGTGTTACAATTGCATGTTTTTCTACGAAACACAACAGGAGATACAGTTGTAATTAACCTTTGGTTTTGAATTAGGCTACAGGAAAAATTTTTATATTTTGGTGGTGAAAAGACGTTTATTTTTGTCAGCACACCAGCAAAACAACGCTTAATTAACCCCGGATGTAAATTGCGCCAAAGAATTGAGCCCCACAAACTAGTAGCTTTGTAGCGTGTTACAATTGTGTGTTTTCTACGCCACACAACAAGAGATACAGTTGTAATTAACCTTTGCTTGTGAATTAGGCTACAGGAAAAATGTATATATTTTGGCGTTGAAAAAGACAGTTTCTTGGGGTCAGCACACCAGCAAAACAATGCTTGATTAACGCTTGATTAATGCTTGGATGTAATTTGCGCAATAGAATTGAGCAGCCAAAGATGAAGTGGTATTTGTATTGTAAAAAACGCTGTTTCTTTAAATGAATACAACAGGAACTGGCTTAGATCCCACTTGGATATTGAATGTATATGCAGCTGCAGTGGACGCACACTGGATTTCAAATCCAATACCCCAAAAAATTTGAAATAAAACATTAAGAGAACAGTCTCTGAGACAAGCTGAGACACCCCACAGAAATCGCTATATAAAAATCAATTCTTCAGTAAGAGCTATCAGCCGCGGCAGCACCTTTCCTGATCAGTACAGTGAGAGCGGTTATGAGCTCCCAGCGTCGCCCCCGACTTATATAGTGCGGTGAAGTCACAGAATCCCGCCGGTCTCTGATTGGCTTCACCTCTGCACATGTCATCCAGGCTATGCCCTTCTTCCTCCCAGAGTGCTTTGCCCCATGTAGCGCCATGTGCTCGCAGCCATTTTATCAATCAAAAGCACACTTCGTTCACCCGAAGTACCCCAAAGTTCGACTTCGTTCCGAACCGAAGTTTTCCTGAAATTCTAAACGAATTCCACTTCGTTAGAATCAATTCGCCCATCTCTAGTTATATCTTATCAAATTTGCATACAAGTTTCTGATGTGTCCTTTTGTAATAAAATGATCATGCTTTGGTCGCTAACGATTTTTGTGCAATTCATAATTTTTCGCTAAAAATACGTTTTTTACGGATTTTAGCATCAGAATCCGTTTTTTTATGGATTTTAGTACTAAAATCCTTTTCTTAACATATTTTTGCCCTAATAAAGTTATCTCGCTTCTGAGGCTAAAAATATGTTTTTTTTTACGGATTTTGGTGCCAGAATGCGTTTTTTTTTTTACGGATTTGGTGTTAAAATACTTTTCTTAACATATTTTGGCGGTAATAATGTTATCTCGCTTCTGACGCCAAAAATATATTTTTTTTTACGGATTTTGGTGGCAAAATCCGTTTTTTAATGGATTTTGGCGCTAAAACCCTTTTCTTTACAGATTTTGGCGCTAATAAAGTTACCTCGCTTCTGACGCCAAAAATAAATTTTTTTATGGATTTTGGCACCAGAATCCGTTTTTTAATGGATTTTGGTGCTAAAATCCTTTTTTTTTTTTACAGATTTTGGCGCTAATAAAGTTATCTCGCTTCTAACGCCAAAAATAAGTTTTTTTGATGGATTTTTGCGCAAGAATCCGTTTTTTTTACGGATTTTGGCACTAAAATACTTTTCTTTACAGATTTTGGTGCTAAAAAGTTATCTCTCGCTTCTGACGCAAAAAAATACGTTTTTTTACGTATTTTGGCGCCATAATCCTTTTATTTACGGAATTTGGCACTAAAATCCTTTTCTTAACTTTATTAGCGGCAAAATATGTTAAGAAAGGTATTTTAACCCCTTAAGGACCCAGCCAGTTTTGACCTTCCTGACACAGCCCTGTTGAAATCTGCCATGTGTCACTTTATGTGAGAATAACTTTTTGACACTTTTACCTATCCAAGTGATTCAGAGATTGTTTTCTTGTGACACATTGTGCTTTAAGTTAGTAAGAAAATTGTATCCATACAATCCTTGTTTTTTTGTGAAAAATATAAAAATTTCATGAAAATTTTGAAAAATCTGTGATTTTGAAAACTCCAAATTTTCTGCGTGCAAGACAGATAATTATTCACCACAAAATAGTTTATAACTAGCATCTACCATATGTCCACTAAGGTTGGCATCATTTTTTAAATGTCCTTTTTTTATGACATTAGAGGGCTTAGATATTTAGTAGTAATTTCTCACATTTTCAAGAAAATTTGCAATATACATTTTTTAGGGACCATTCCAGTTCTGATGTGGCTTTGAGGGGCCTGTATGTTAGTAACCCCCATAAATAGACCCCTTAAAGTATTTACAACAGTGTTTAGGAAGTTTGTTAACCCTTTAGGTATTTCACAGAAATTTAAGTAAAGTGAAGGTGAAATTTCAAAATGTCCTATTTTTGCAGATTTTCATATTTATCCATTATTCACTGGAATACGGAAAATTGTGACTGGGTTTAAATGCAATGTAATATCTTTTCCCCCCAGGTCTGCCATTTTTAGAAATATTCCCATATGTGGCCCAGTGCATTATTTGGCTCAACCATAAGCCCCAGAATTTAGGAAGAGCCCTACTGGACTCGGGGGTCTCATTTTCAATGAAAATTTTATTTAGGTGCCATTTCAGGTTTGAGGAGACCCTAAGGTGCTAAAACTTAATAAACACCCCTAAAAAGACGCCATATTGGAAACTACACCCCTTATACAGGTGTGTAGTGAGTATATCGACCCCACAGGTGATTCACAAATTTTTTTTTAGCATTAGGCTGTGAAAATTAAAAAAAAATTGTTTCCAATAATCTGCAATTTTAGCTTAAAATGTTTCATATTTACAAGAAATCCTGGAAAAAAAGAACCCCAAAACTTTGTTAAGCAATTTCTTCCAAGTTCGACAATACCCTATATATGGGTGTAAACTGCTGTTTTGGGCGCATGGCAGGGCGTACAAGGGAGGGAGCGCTATTTGGCTTTTGGAACGCATATTTTGGTGGGGCCATGTCACATTTGCAAAGCCACCAAAGAACCAGAACAGGTGATAATCCTCCAGAAGTCGCCCCATTGTAGATTCAACACCCCTCATGGATCTCATATAGGGGTGTATTGTGCATTTTGGGCGCACAGGTATTCCACCGTTTTTTTTCGCTTTGGGCTATTAAAATGGGGGGGGGGGGGGGGAACGCAGTTCCACCATTGTTTTTTGGGCTTCAATTTTACAGCGTTCGCCGTGCAGTGTAAATGATGTGATAACTTTACTATAGGGGTCGGTACAATTGCAATGGTATAAATTTTATATAGTTTTTTTATGTTTTATTACTTTTATGGGGTGCATACAACACTTTGTTCACTTTTTATTAAGGTTTTTGTGAGGCGTCTTGAACAAAATACAGCAATTCTGGTAGTGTTTTTTATTTTGATTTTTTATAGCAGTCACTCTGTGTTAGATATGACATGCTAGCTTTACTCAGAAGGTCGATATGATTACAGCAATACCCAATTTGTATCTTTTTAAATTTTTTACTGCTTTTATACAATAAAAACACTTTTATTCAAACAGGAAAACACATTTTACATCGCCATAGTCTGAGAGCCATAACTTTTTTATTTTTCTGTGTATGGAGCTGTGTACAGGCTTGTTTTTTGCGGAATGAGTTGACATTTTTATTGGTGTCATTTTTGGGGGACAAGACTTTTTTTATCAGTTTTAAATCCGTTTTTTGGAAGGCAGAGTGAAGAAAATACTGCAATCCTAGTAGTGTTTTTTATTTTTATTTTTAACAGCGTTCACTGTGCAGTATCCGTTTAAAAAGTTAGCTTTAACTCTGTGGGTCGATTGTATTACGGCGATACACAATTTATATAGTTTTTTTTTATGTTTTAAGCCTTTAAAAAAAAAAAAAAGTGTTTTTAGTGTTTTAAAAGAATATTTATGTATCGCTATCTTCTGAGAGCCATAACTTTTTTATTTTTCCGTATACAGAGCTGTGTAAGGACTTCTTTTTTTTTTGCGGGATGAACTGACGTTCTAATTGGTACAACGTTGGCGTTTATAGGCGTTTTTGATCACTTTTATTCCATTTTATGTGCTGCGGGATGAACAAAAATCTTAATTCTGTGATTGTTTTTTTTACGGTGTTCACCATACGGGTAAATTAACATTTCTGATTTATAGGGCAGATCGTTACGCAGGCGTTGATACCAAATATGGGTACTTTATTTATTTTTGATCTTTTTTGGGGCAATTGGTGTCTGTAAAGGGGAAAAGGGCGGTGTACGTGTTTTTTATTTTATTTTCGTGTTTGTGTTTTACTTGTTTTTCACTTTTTTTTACTTTTTCACATTTTTTTTTTACTTTTCCCATAGGGGATTTGAATGAGAGATCTTTAGATTCAATAGGAGACAATGCACAGCTTGTTGCTGTTCACTGGTTCCTATGGTAACTGTCAGTCACGATGCCGGACCATGCCCACAGGGCACGGCCGGGCATCGTGACGTCACAGACAACCCGGAAGGCATTCTATGCCTTCCGTGCTGTCTGTCAGCACACAGCAGCCGACAGAGACGCAGGAGGAGTGATCTCCTCCTGCGTCTCTCTTAGTTATTGGTCGCGATAATTAAGGGGTTAACGCCCCCCCGCCTCGGAGTGATCGCAGGTCGGGGCCGACGCGGCGGGATGTCAGCTGTAACATACAGCTGACACCCCACGCCGATCGCGCGCGAACTATGCATACGTCCAGGGACGTGAACCCCCAAATGACCTGGACGTATGCATACGTCTAAGGTCGTGAAGGGGTTAAAGCCAAAATCCATTAAAAAAAATGATTCTTGCGCCAAAATCTGTAAAAAAACGTATTTTTGGCGTCCGAAGCTAGATAACTTTATTAGCGCCAAAATGTGTTAAGAAAAGGATTTTAACACCGAAATCCGTAAAAAAACGGTTTCTGGCGCCAAAATATGTAAAGAAACGTATTTTTAGCGTCAGAAGTGAGATAACTTTATTAGCGCCAAAATCTGTAAAAATACGGATTTTAGCACCAAAATCCGTAAAAAAGATGGACTATAGGGCCAAAATCCGTAAAAAAAACTTTTTTGGGCGACAAACGCGAGATAGCTTTATTAGCGCCAAAATTCGTAAAAATGCAGATCTTAGCACCAAAATCCATCAAAAAATGAACTTTAGGGCCAAAATCCTTAAAAAAACGTATTTTTGGCGACAAAAGCGAGATAGCTTTTTTTGCGCCAAAATCAGTAAAAAATGCAGATCTTAGCACCGAAATCCATTAAAAAATGTACTTTAGGGCCAAAATCCGTAAAAAAAAAAACGTATTTTTGGCGACAAACACGAGATAACTTTGTTAGCGCCAAAATCCGTAAAGATGAAATTTAACACCAAAATTCATAAAAAAATTGACTTTAGGGCCAAAATCCGTAACAAAACCTATTTTTAGCGACAAACGCTAAAAAACTTTATTAGCGCCAAAATCCATAAAATGGCTACAAGATAACATATAAATGCAATAATGTCCTTTATATCCCCTTTTATAGGGTGGAGTTACATCCAATGGCTTAATTGATGCATATATTAAAAACAGGCTTGAAGACAAGCAAAAAACATGTGTAAAAAACGCACCAATAAACACAAATCGCTGCAAAAAAACGCCCCTTTTTTCAGCTGCTTTTGACAGGCAGTAGACAGAAAACTCAGTTTCATCAATGAACGTTTTTAGTAATTCGTCTTCAGGTTGTTTTTTGTCCACTGCAGTGTAGACATAGCTAGCCCTAAGAGTGTTCTTGTTGTCTGTAGCAACTTAGCTTTCGCTTCTTACACTTCTATGGAAAAATGAAGGCTTATCTTACTACAAGACAGTTCTGATAAATGAGGCCCAGTGTCTTTTACACAGAAATTTGCAAAGAGCTGGGAAGTGTTATTAACCCCTTAACTCCTTAACGACCGCCCACCGTCTTTAGACGGCGGGCATTTCAGGTCGTTCGTCTGCAGCGACGTCTTTAGACGTCGCTGCAGACATCGGAGTTTGCGGCGCCCGGCGCCGCAATTGTGCTGGGATCGGGGCTGTACTGTTTTTTATTTTTATTTTTATAGCGGTCACTGTACGGTATATATGACATGGTAGCTTTACTCAGCAGGTCAATAGATTACACCGATACCAAAAATTTTTATATTTTTTTATGTTTTACTCTTTTATACAATAAAAACACTTTTATTCAACCAGGAAAAATTTTTTTGATCGCCTAGTTGAGAGCATAATTTTTAAATTTTTTTCGTGTTGGGAGCTGTTGGGGATTTGTTTTTTGCGAGTGATTACGTTTTTATTAGTTCTTTTTTTTGGGGGGAAAAGGGGTTTTTGATCGTTTTAAACCATTTTTTGGAGGCCAGGTGAAGAAAATACTGAAATCCTAGTATTTTTTTTTATTTTTTTTTTAACAGGGTCACTGTGCATACCCGTGATGTTTAGATTTACCTTTGGGTCGCACGATTATCATCCTTTTTATATCTTTTTTTTTTATGGAAGCATTTTAAAAAAAAAAGAAAAGGTTTTTAGTGTGAAAACAATATTTTGCTCGTATCTTCGAGAGCTATACTTTTTTTTTTTTCTGTAACAAGCTGTTAAGGGATTTTTTTTTGGGGATAAACGATTTTTAATTGGTACAACTTTGGCTTTTTCTGGGTTTTTTGATCGCTTTTTTTTCCATTTTATTGCTGCGGGATGAACAAAAATTTAATTGTGATTGTTTTTTTTTTTTTTTTTTTCGCTTCCCGTAGGGTTAATTAACAACAGATTTAAGGGGCGTCTTTACGCACGCGCGATCCAATGGGAAATTATTTATTTTTGATCTTTTTTGGGGCGATTGGCTTTTTAAAAGGGGAAAAAGGCCTGTACTTTTTTATTTTATTTTTTGTTTGTGTTTTTTTTCACTTTTTTTTATTTTTTCACATTTTTTTTTTATTTCCCCCATAGGGGTTTTAATGAAGTCAGTTCCCGGGGTTGTTTTTGGTGGTTTTTTGGGTGTGGGGGGGGGGGGGGGGGCCCCGGTTTTTTTGGGGCGGGGGGGGGCCCGGATCCCCGATCCATGCGCTGCCCCCGCGAGACGCAGGAGAGCTATCCTTTCCCCTCTCTTTGTTATTGCGACCCAACGTCGCGATAATTTAAAGGGGGTTTAACCCCCCCCCCCCACCCCGGGGTGACCGCGGCGGGGCGCGCTGCGGGGTGTCAGCTGTAATATCAGCTGACACCCCCCCCGATCGCGCGAACTCTGCTTTAGAGTTCGCGCGATCCCAGGACGTATCCATACGTCCCCGGGGGGTGAAACCCCCCAAAGACCGGATGTATGGATACGCAAGGGCGTTAAGGGTTAAACATTTATTATAATTTACTGTGTAAATTGTAAAAAGACTGTACTAAACCAATGGGTTAAATGTTTAAAGGGTTTTAAAGAAAAAGTGGTTTGTTGCCCCAAAACAAACAAGTGTATCCCAAATTTGTTCCCATTATTACGTTTAATTTTTAAAACCTTATTGAAACATTAGGTCTAAATTTAAATCTTTTGCAATATTTAAAGGGTTTACTTACTTCCTGTGCACCCGTCCTTCTCCCCCTCCTGGTTCTATGCTTCCCCTGATGACGATGGCCTGAAAGTTAGTGGTTGAAAGACACAGTCCAGGTTTTAAACCCGTGATGTCACAGCTCTATGACATCATAAGCAGGCTTGGTCTGGACAACAATGGAACAGGGGAATTCCCCGGGGGGCCGCTAAGCATGGCAGACCTGGAGTTTTATTTCACCTTAACAGCAACATTAAGGTGTATTAAAAGAACATTTTGCACCTTTTTACTTGAATAAATTGCCTAATGCTAAAAATCTCAAAAACCTTTGGGGGGTAAAATTTTTAAGGTTATTAAAGGAAACTGGGCCTCACAACAACTAATTAGATCCCACTTTCATATTTTTGTGCAGGGGCCAGAGTGCCTATGATAACCCTGAACTGATACTAGGATGAGGATACTAGAAAATTAAAACACAGGTGAGAGAACAACATTGGGCCTCATTTATCAGAACTGTCTAATAGTAAGACTGTTCTTGTTGTCTACAGCAACTTATCAGAGCTCAGCTTTTGCTTCTTACACTTCTCTGGAAAAAATGCAGGCTTATCTTACTACAAGACAGTTCTGATAAATGAGGCCCAGTGTCTTTTACACAGAAATTTGCAAAGAGCTGGGAAGTGTTATTAAACATTCACTTATACATTTACTGTGTAAATTGCTAAACATTCTGATCAATATTTAGGATTTACTTATCTCTCCTGTGTCAATCTGTCCTTTTCCTCACCTCCTGCGTCTGATGACGATGGCCTGAACTGTACTAGTGGCTGGAAGACACAGCAACAGGTTCTAACTAGCTGTGATGTCAAAGCACTATGACATTATAAGCAGGCTTGGTCTGGCCAACCAAGGAACAGGGGAATTCCCCAATGGGCCCCTGATCATGGCCGACCTCAAGTTTCATTTAACCTGCATAAACGTTACAGTGAAGGAAATAATTATTTGATACCTTGCTGATTTTTTAAGTTTGCCCACTGACAAAGACATGAACAGCCTATAATTTTAAGGTTAATTTTAACACTGAGAGATAGAATATCAAAAATAAAATACAGAAAACAAAATTATATACATTTTTTTGCATTTTAATGAGAGAAATAAGTATTTGATCCTACAACCATTAGGAGTTCTGGCTCGTACCATCGGGGAAAA
>JAODAL010043000.1:0-34275 GCA_025379985.1 Phyllomedusa bahiana | reverse complement strand
TTCCGAGTTTTTACTTCTATATTGGTCATTGCTGTATTCCTGTAAGTTTTACCTGAGCTGTGTCTGACTCTTTGGTCTTTATATGGCGGTGTTGTAGGTTATACCTGAGCTGGTGTCTGTGGTCTCTATATGGCAGTGTTGTAGGTTATACCTGAGCTGGTGCCTGACCTCTATATGGTGGTGTTGTAGGTTATACCTGAGCTGGTGTCTGACCTCTATGTGGTCTCTGTATGGTGGTGTTGTAGGTTATACCTGAGCTGGTGTCTGACCTCTATGTGGTCTCTATATGGCGGTGTTGTAGTTTATATCGGCGTTAGTTTAGTGGCAGTGTATGGCGCGGGTATAGTGGCAGAGTACATGTGTCCCTGATTGTAAGAGTGAGGGAACACCTGGATAGTAGTTAGACTTTTACATTCTTGCTGGTGTTTATTTTAGAAGGTGGTGAGGTGCGTGACCAATGGAAACGTGGAGGGGGATATTGTATGTGGGTGGAGGGGGATATTGTATGTGGGTGGAGGGGGATATTATATGTGGGCTGGGGGGGGATATTGTATGTGGGTGGAGGGGGATATGGATGGAGCTACTTAGCCCTGTGTCTATGATATGTTAGACTGACAAATGTGACTACATTGTACTACACAATACAGTTCTGTTTTGCACACTGTATTATGTGGTAAAATGGCCGCATTTATGTCCGAGAGGCCGGTAATATTTTTACGTACAGTAGGGTGGGCCCCCCAAGATCAACTCCCCTGTGGGCCCCAGACCCCCCAGTCCAACACTGAAAATTACGGTTTCTTGGAGTCACCACAGCTGAAACACAATGCTTAATTAACCCCTGGATGTAAATTGCGCCAAAGAATTGAGCCACCACAAACTACTAGCTTTG
The DNA here is from genome assembly GCA_025379985.1 of Phyllomedusa bahiana. Classification (NCBI taxonomy): domain Eukaryota; kingdom Metazoa; phylum Chordata; class Amphibia; order Anura; family Hylidae; genus Phyllomedusa; species Phyllomedusa bahiana. The sequence goes on along the minus strand of JAODAL010043000.1, from coordinate 33,386 downwards.
TAGCGTGTTACAATGCCGTGTTTTTTACGCCACACAACAAGAGATAAAATTGTAATTAACCTTTGCTTGTGAATTAGGCTACAGGAAAAATGTATATATTTTGGTGGTGAAAATGACGGTTTCTTGGAGTCACCACAGCTGAAAAACAACGCTTAATTAACCCCTGGATGTAAATTGCGCCAAAGAATTGAGCAGCCAAAAATGAAGAGGTATTTGTATTGTAAAAACGCTGTTTCTTTAAATGAATACAACAGGAACTGGCTTAGATCCCCCTTGGATATTCAATGTGCTGTGAGCAGATAGGATTTAAATGTATATGCAGCAGCAGTGGACGCACACTGGATTTCAGATCCAATACCCAAAAAAATCAGAAATAGAACGTTAAGAGAAGCAGTCTCTGAGACAAGCTGAGACACCCCCCAAAAATCGCTCTATAAAAATCAGTTCTTCAATAAGAGCTATCAGCCGCAGCAGCACCTTCCCTACTCAGAACAGTGAGAGCGGTATGAGCTCCCAGCGTCGTGCCCGGACTTATATAGTGCGGTGACGTCACAGAATCCCGCCGGTCTCTGATTGGCTTCATCTCTGCACATGTCATGCATTCTATGCCCTTCTTCCTCCCAGAGTTCTTTGCCCCATGTAACGCCATGTGCTCGCAGCCATTTTATCAATGAAAAGCACACTTCGTTCACCCGAAGTACCCCAAACTTCGACTTAGTTCAGAACCGAAGTTTTCCTGAAATTCTAAACGAAGTCCACTTCGTTAGAATAAATTCGCCCATCTCTAATCATATTCCTCCTAAATGCTCTGCATATACTCCAACCTCCATATGTAACACCATCAACAACATTCTCTTTTGATTGAAAGATAGATATACATATTTAGCAAAGTTTAAAGGAGTTTTCCAATTTTATTGATTAGCTTTAAGCATGTAGGCAAAGGTTAAAAAAAGACTCTTACCAAATACATTGCTTATCTGGTTGTGCTTTATTTCAGAGTTAGAGTATCTCTTATCTCCTATATTCGTACACAAGTTTCTCTAGTTTACTGGCAACTGTTTCTGCCCTAGCACCAGTGGCCAGGAAGCGGCTTGTCTATGTTACCTACTGACAAACTTTAACCCTTTAGAGTTCTGTAGCTCGGTGCACTACTATTTAGACTAACATCACTATTGTCCTCTAACAGGCTCAGCTAAAAATTGCAGAGCTAATATACCAATCACTGCTATAGACTCACACACAAACAAACTAGGAAGTGTAAACCTTAAGCTGGCTGTGGCTCTGTGAAACAGCATGGTGAGAAAACCTTTTAACCCCTTAAGGACCCTGGACGTATGATTACGTCCCAGGGTCCATAAGGGGCTTTGCAGGGGGATTGCTCCGCGACCCCCCCCCCGCCACTCCCCCGCACAGCCGCCGGGTGTTAGCGGCTAATCGCGAATCGCCGCTAACACCCGGCCATTACAGCGCGAACGGGCAGCATCGCCCGCCCGCGCTGTTTAACCCGTCAGACACCGTGGCAAAGATGGCCGCGGTGTCTGAATGAATGACGATCGTCAGGGTCATCGGCACCGTCTCGGCATAGCTGCAATGATCCGACCCCCGGACATGTTCTGGTTTGCCCCACTTCCGTCCGCAGACAGGAAGTGCGGAAATCGCCATCTTGGTACAGTCTAATGTATTACCTATGCAATACATTAGACTGTATTGACAATCGTGCCACCTAGTGGTCAAGCACCATAGGTGGCTACAATGTTAAAGTAAAAAAAAAAAAAAGTTTTACAGTACAAAAAAAAAGTATTAAAAGTTCAAATCACCCCCCTTTCCCCATTTTACAAATAAAAACAATAAAATAATAAAAAAGTTACACATATTTGGTATCGCCGCGTCTGAAAAATTCCGATCTATAAAAATATAACATAATTTATCCCGTGCGCTGAACACCGTAGAAGAAAAAAATTCCAAACGCCAAAATTGCGTTTTTGGTCATTTTATGTCACTTAAAAAATGGAATAAAAGTGTTAAAAAAAGTCGCATGCATTCCAAACTGTAGAATACAGATAACACATTGTATTGACCAAAGATTAAATGCCGTAAAAGCAAAACCCCCGCAAACATGGCGAAAATACTTTTTTTTCACAATTTGTCCCACTTGAATTTTTTTTGCAGTTTCCCAGTATATTCTATAGTATAGTGAATAACAGCATTAGAAAGTACATCTTGTCCCGCAAAATAAAAGCCCTCATGTGTCTATGTAGGTGGCTCTGGGAAGGCGAGGAGGGAAAAACGAACGTGTCAACAAAATAAAACGCCGGGTCCTTAAGGGGTTAACTTAAATGCGTGTTCCCACAAAGCAAAGTGTACTGCATAGGTCCCCTCTTAGCTGTGAGCCGACCATGTATGAGAACGAGAAGGGTGGCGTTTGCGGGTGTCCTCTCCTTTCACTTCTTTGGGAGATCCGAATATAGCCGAGTGTGTGCGCTCAGCTATTTTTGGGAGCTCTCATAGAGCACCTCCCTCCTCACTCTCATGCACAATCGGCTCGCAGCTAGTTAGAGCGATGACCTATGCAGCACACTTTGCTTCATGGGAGCACACCTTTAACTGTGATATCAAGGTTTTTTGTGTTATTTGCTGATATCTCAAAAGAAGCCATTAAAAAAATTGAGATAACATTTTGTGTTATGATATCATGATGTGTTATCTATCAAGCTTAGGTTTGCTACATCTGTATAAAATACATAATGTCTAAGAAACTTCTAACCAGTCAACAGTATGATCAGGATACAGGATTCAAGCTGGTCGGTTCTGTTGGAATACAAAAACGGGGTGCTAACAACAAATGTTAACCATAACCTTGAACTAATTCAACCCCACTAATGCTTTTCAGCTCTAAGTAACTATTAGTCAACGTCATATGCGACTATGTTACTTGAGGCCTGCCCAACATCTAGGTATATGAAATATATTAATCACAAACCTTGCTTATCCAAGCTCAAAAATTTGGCCTTGGATATGCTCTGACATGACCAGGGGCATAGCTACAGGGGGTGCAGAGGTAGCAGTCTGAGGAGCCCCAAAAGCCCTTCTGCCACAGCATTGTTAATGGCACATGGTAGCTGAGGGGCCCCATTTCACAATTTGCACTAGGGCCCAGAAACTTCAAGTTACGCCTCTGGACATGACGTCTATCATTGACAGACACGTGTCCTAGGTATGCAGAGGGCATTGCAGGTTACAATCTCATAGCCTGAGATGATGATAAAGGGGCAAGGGAGTCCACCATCAGGTGGTATAAACTAGGTATCTCTAGATCTTATATGTGCATAGTAAAATACAGTAATGTAAGGTTTCTAAGTCAATACAAGTATTTGATATCCAGCAATAATTATCACTGATATATTCATTTATTCTCATTATCAGAAAATAATAGTGTAACATATATAGTGAAAAAAGCCATTCCATCTGTAACTTCCCTACAAATAAAGCCGAGTTGTTTCAGAACATCGCTGCATAACACTAAAAGACCTGTGTGTCTGTTCTCCCTCAGCCGTTGTATCTACTGATTCTGAAAACAAGGGAAATTAAAACACAGACAACTGTGAGACTCCTGACTTAATTACTCTAACAAATAATATGTAATGAAAAAAGGGATGGGTGGCGAGCAGAAACTGCATAAGTAATATCAGGGCTCATACACCTGAAATATTTGGGCCCCCTGACAATTATTGGTTCCTATTTTGCACCATATCAGAGGGGGCTTTTTCTTTCAGATTTGCATCTCTTCCCCCAACCTAATGTTAGTTTTTATCTTGCATCATATCAGATAGCCCATTTTCTCTTACATTTTGTATGGGCCCCTACCAGTAGTAAAGTTATTATTGCTCTAACGCCGCCTCTGGCTTGCCAGGACATATTCCCCAATACTCCCACTGTCAACACATTTGTTGAGCCCATGTAAATCCTTTGCTCCTCTTCATTCCCAGCCTTGCACCACCATCCACTAACCTTCAGTGGTTTGCACCTATACAAAATGAGTACATATATTTTTCTCTCTAACTTTTTATAGCAATGGCTTCTATTTTCTTTGTCTAGTTCAGTTGTACAACCAATGGCATCCAGAAGTTTATTGAACTTCACAAAAGTCTGGTGCAAGGTGAATGCCTTTTCTTGTAAAGGAAGAGATGCCACTGAATAAACATCGACATGTCGCTATTTTATGGATATACTATGGAAAGTTTGCTTGAGGCTTATACTGTTTGTTTTCGGATTTGCCATTATTAAGGTGATCACTTCATTACTTCTAAGGAAAAATATGATGCACCTAATGGTGTCATAGGCCAATAGAACATATGCATTAACCATAACAATGTTTTAAATAAAAACCAGCATTTTAGAAGAATCCAGTGGCATAGCTATAGAGGTCACAATGGTTGCACTTGCAACCAGATCCCTGAGAGGGAGGGCCCACAGGCTCCCCACACCACACAGTTACATCGCTGGGTCACATAGACCCAGCGATACATCGATCGCAGCCGCCACCTGTAGGGTGCAGGCAGCAGCTCAGGCTGAACGTTTAGCCTTTTAGATGCCGCCGGTGAGTATTATTCTTTTTTTTTTTTTTTTTTTTTAAATAGGGGGCCCTGTATACCTACTGGAGGAGGCCATATATATCTACCTATTTACTGGGGAAGCCTTCATGTGAAACCAGAAGTTTACATACACTATATAAAAAGACACATGTTCATGTTTTTCTCACTATCTGACATGAAATCAGCATAAACCTTTCCCGTTTTATTAGGATTACCAGAATTATTTATATTTGCCAAATGCCAGAATAATGAGAGAGAGAATTGTGGACTTGCACAAGTATGGTTGGGTGTGATTTCATCCTTGGGTATGAATTCCAGATACCTGAAAGTGCCTCGTTCATCTGTACAAACAATATCATGCAAGTACAAAAAAGATGGGAATGTCCAGCTATCATACCGCTCAGAAAGGTTCTGTGTCTCAGAGATGAACGTGCTTTGGTCCAGCATGTGCATATCAATCCAAGAACAAAAGCAAAAGACTTTGTGAAGATGCTGGCAGAAGTTGTTAAGATTGTGTCATTATCCACAGTGAAACGAGTACTGTATCAACATGGGCTGAAAGGCCCCTCTGCCAGGAAGAAGCCATTACTCCAAAAGAAACATGTAAAAGTCAGATTAATGTTTGAAAATGCAAATAGGAAAAAAGACCTACATTTTTGGAGACATGCCCTGTGATCTGACAAAACTAAAATTGAACAGTTTGGCCATAATGACCATCATGACGTTTGGAGGAAAAAGGGAGAAACTTGGAAGCCTAAGAACACCATCCCAACTCTGAAATACGGGAGTGGCAGCATCATTTTGTGGGGGGTTTTTGCTGCAGGAGGGACTGGTGAACTTCACAAAATAGAGGGCATCACGAGGAAAGAAAATTATGTGGCAATACTGAAGCAACATCTCAAGACATCAGCCAGGGAAGTTAAAGTTTGGGCGGAAATGGGTCTTTGAAATGGACAATGACCCGAAGCATACTGCCAAACTGGTTACAAAGTTGTTTAAGGATAACCAAGTCAATGGTTTGGATTTACCATCACAAAGCCCTGATCTCAATCCTATTGAAAATGTATGGGCAAAAATGAAAAGGCAGGTGCGAGCAAGGTGACCTACAAACATGGCTCAGTTATGCCAGTTCTGTCAGGAGGAGTGGACCAAAATTCCTACCACCTATTGTGAGAAGCTTGTGGAAGGATATCCAAAACGTTTGACTCAAGTCATGAGGTGCCTATGTATATACCTACCTACTGGAAGTCTCTATATATCTACTTAACTACTGAGGAGGTCCTATGTACCTACCTATTGGAGGGACCCTATATATTAACCTATTTACTGGGGAGCCTAAATACCTACCTATTGGGGGACTCTATGTACCTACCTATTGCCCTAAATACCTACCTACTGGAGAGCGTTATATATCTACCTACTTAAAAGAAACAATACACATACCTACCTACCTACTGAGAAGGTCTATATAGCTACTTACTGGAGGACTATAGACCTTTATACCAAATGTGGGGACCTTTATACTTATCTACCTACTGAGGGGACTTATATACTAATCCATCTCCTGAGAGGGCCTATATACCCACTGAGGGGCTACCTAATTGGGGACTACATCTCCTAACCCTACTGAGTGGATCTGCGTACTTACTAAAGGGGGCATTATGCCTACATCCTGAGTATACTTCTATACCTACCCACTTTGGGAGGTCTATATAGTTACCTACCTACTGAGGGGCACAAATGGGGGCCCTATAAATGGCTGGGGTGTTTTCACTGTTTGAGGTACAATTACTGTGTGGAGCACCAAAGGGGGACCTTATTATAATTTGAGGTGCTATGAATAGGGAGTTTGTATAGAGATGGGAATTGATAGGGAAGCGCTGGAATGGTTAGTAGTCTAATATGTGTGTTTGGTAAATTCTGCTGGGACAAGTTGTGGTTGGGAGAAGACAGCATGATGGTCTGGACCGGATGGAGAAAGAAAAGGAAAAGTGAACAACTCTCATCAGAGAAGATGTCTACTGTGAGTCCCTGGATGTAACTTCACTTTAATCACTTACACATCTGCAGACCACTTGTGTACATTGGTATCTACCACTACATAGTTATTGTATGGTGTTAATAGTATTTTTAGTGTAATGGCTTATATTCAGTAACAGTATAATGATTTTATTCAGTCTCTTTATAGTGGTGATATGTGGTCATGATATGGCGGTATTATTTGGTCCTCGTATATTGTTGTTATTGATATTATTGGTCTTGGTGTATTGATTTGGTAAGTAACATTATGGTGATATTAGTCACTATATAATGGTGAGATGTTATGATAATGTGGTGGTATCTTTGGGCTCTTGTATACGCACTAACCACTATTACATATAAATATATAATTTTTTTTTGTTTTGGGGGACAAGAGGGATCAGACACTTTGGCTTGTTTTTTTTCCGCCACCTGGCCCCATTTCAAATTAATTTTCTCCTATTGGACGATCCCATTACGTAGAAATAATTTTTTGCAGCACGCTACACCGCAGACATCCATCCCGCCAAGTAGGGAACCTGTTGTTAGAAAGTAGTGGTCCACAGCCCTTCTCTGAGGGAAGGAGGGCCCAAGCTGAAGTTTTGCATCAGGGCCCATGAATCTTTGTTTATGCATCTGTTAGAATTTATAACTGTTCACATACAACTATTGATATAAATGTCATAAATATGACAGAACATCTGCATCCCACCAGTTATAATGAGTACATACATGTGGTGTAAAATGGTGCTATTACTAAACATGTATGGTACTCATACGTGATACACCTATGTATTGAGGTATAGGCTCTGTCATGCTTTTCCTACCACTTAGGAAAGCCATTTCTTTTCCCTGCCATTTCATGGTAAATCAAACAACATGATAAGGGGAAAAAAGCAAGAACTATTTTACAAAGCCATAAAATCTTACAGCAGTCTGCCTGTTTCTGTTCAGCAAAGCTCTGAACTCTTGATAGATTTGCCACAATCTACAGCATCAACTTTTGATTAAGTTTCCAGTAATAATTATATGTTTTTGGTTTAATTCCAGCTGAGAATTTAATGGGACTCATTCCGACAAGACACAGGAAATTGTCCCAATAGAGACTCATTTGGAAACGGTCCACTCGCAATTACCACTGTGCAGAGCTGTGCAAGATTAAAAGCTCAGGCAGCGTAATTTCCACCTTGTGTCCTGGGCTCTGCAGAGTTGCTACTCATCCAGGCCGTCCATCTGGGGAGCAAACAGCATGTACACTTTGATGAGAAACCCTGGCCAACCAACCAGCTGTGAAAAAAAATAGATTACACTTGTCATTTTTTCTCCGAGGTAATTTGCTGGGAGTAAAAGTATAATTCCTTTGAAGGTGTGCAGTTAAAAAAGAATCCTGGGGATGTGTCTGATTTATATTTAAGAGTTCAACGTACATTTTATTTGCTGAGGCTAATTTCTGTAAGAAATACGTGGCTTTTAAGACTGTATCATACTTAGGACGTTGCATGATAAAAGCCAGCTCGCTTTGAAACTCAATACACAAGAAAGGGATTATTAAGTAAATGGGTTTCTACATGTGTGGGACACACAGCGTGAGGCCATAATAAATGTTTGACACACGGCTCTACAAACTGGATTGTATGTTCTGCTTATTAAAGCTCAGTGGTCTGAAATACTTTGATAATGCTGAATACTAGATTGTGTGGAAGGAGGATAGCTCCTTTCTGACTGTATTGCCTTTTCGTTCTAGCAGGGGGGTGGCTATGAAGGTAGTTCGATCTGAGGCTTTGTGTGAGGTCAGTGGAGCACGGGAGGCAGTCCCTCGTTGCAGAAGCTCATGGGAAATCAGTGTGTCAATTGTTAAACTTCTTAGTCTGTAGTTTTAGCTCAGTGTCCCTATGAAATTCAGTTCAGTATTCAGTTCTGTCAGTTTCCTATTTATAAACTGTAGTATCCTTGGTTCCTGTGCAAAACTGTTGTAGGTCGAACATTGCCTACAAATCTATTGACAGTTAATATCCTGCGGACATTTAGCTCCTGCAACTCAGGGCCGAAACTTAAGGGGGTGCTGGGGCTGTCAGGGCATGTGCCTAAGATACTGAATTCTAATAAGTCACTCATCATTAGTCAACAGTTTTTAGATAGAAAACTAGGCCAACAAACTACAGTGAAAACTTGCAATTATTTTGCCCCAACTATACTTTAATTTTCTGTAAGAAGCTTGTCCAGTAGTTGGTTACTGTTGGTTACATGGCTTTTATCCTAGAGTGAAGTGTCAGTGATATGGTTTGCACCCAAGTACCAAGTTCTAGGAATGCTGGAAAATTCATAGTGTCAGTGGTGCTAGAAATTGGAACTAGTGTGAAAACCATATCACTGACACTTCACACTAGGATAAAAACCATGGGGCCACATGTATGAACCTGTTTAGGTCTAAAACTCACTTTTTGGCCCATAGGTTACTATGGGCAAAAGAGTATGTTTTAGACCTAAACAGTTTCATACAGGGGCCCATGCATATCTTTAATATTTTGTTTTTTTGCATTTCAATTTTCAGGGCATTTGTTGTAATTGAGAGTGTTTAGAAATCACCAAAAGTTAGGGATATTTGGTTTTTAGTTGAAATTTCAGGATAAATTAAACATGTCTTGATTTTTTTTTTTTTAAAGAACTAAATTAGACCATCTGTTAACTCGAGAATACACATATCGAACTGTTCAATGTTTTAGAACTTTTTTCACAACTTGCTGATCTCTAACAAGGAGCTTAATGGCAAAATTTGCAAGTGTTTGATCCTTGAATCGCGCAATAAATGTAGGGGATCAATTTGAATTAGGATTTAAACAGTTCTCCTTATCATGCTGTTCCCATTTTGGCATCATGAGTCCAAGGCAACACCTTGCTATTGATTTACTGTACCTCATCATTGCGAAGCTTCTGTGGAAGAGTCACAGAAAGGCAAAGAAGTGGACGTCCTTTGGCTCCATCACACACTGATGACCACTTCATTGTAAACAATGCCCTGTGGAACTGGATGCTGAATATCACACAACTCCAGGCATGTTTAAGGGAGGTGAGAGGCATGTCATGTCAGATCATTTTTAACCGTTCACATCAGCGTGGTCTGCATGCTAGACAACCAGCATCAGTATCTGACCAGTACCTGACCTAACTGATGCTTAGCACTCTCATTGACATCTCCAGCATCATTGGTGGCCATCATTTCTACTCAGAGTGAATCAACTTTCATAACTGAACAGCATGGAGGACCACTGGTCCCTCATCCAGCATAGATGCTGCCTGGTACATGCAAGACGATGATGCCTGTGGTCAATCATCTAGCACACAGACCAAGCTGATGTAAAAGTTCATCGTACGGTTCCGCAGGGCATTGTTTACATTACAATGATGCAGTCATCAGTGTGTAATGGAGCTAGAGGACGTCCACTTCTTTGCCTTTCTGTTACTCTATAGTCTCACTGTATCTCTGTTGCAACATGCTGGTGACACTCTGACACTCTAAGCTCAGCGGCCACTTCCATCTGAGAGCACTCTGCTTGAAGTCATCGAATGGCAAGGTATTGTTGATCAATAGTAAGATTCAGAAATCAAATACCTGTTGGGAATTTTGCCATTAAGCTCTAACCTTGTTGGAGATCAACAAGTTGTACAAAAAAACAGTTGAACATGTGCGTTTTAAAACTAAGAAATGGTATCAAATAGTTTATTTTAAAAAATTCCAAAAAAATTTATGTTCATCAAGAAATTTCAACCAAAAGCCAAATATCAAGTCCAAAATCTCATAAAAACTAAATGTAACTTTTAATATCTCCCACTGTTTCTACAAAGTGCACTAGTAATGATCATGTAGGTAAATCACCATCTCTATGTACCAATATACCTAATTTGTCCAAAGGTAATTTATATGCATACATCCGGACAAGTTGGTGGTAAAAAAAAAAAACTTTTAACTTTCATAAAATACCACAATAATATCCAACAAGGAAATAGACATAGTTGATACTATTCATGTCTTCCTTCTAGGAGATAGTGTTGAATATTTACAAATTTTTCTTGTACTGTCGCATCCAGTGGTAGGCAAAATAAGGAGGTATCACAGAGCCCATACATGTGTCATTCGCTGTTAGACCATTCCTAACAAGTAGGGATGCTGGTGTATGGCATATGTGCATGTCAGATTGGTCCCTGATAAGATACCTGGCTTAGTGGGGAGAGGTTGTCTCATCAGGGGCCAATCTGAAATGAACATATGCCTTCACCAGCATTTATCCAATTTTTTTATGGGATCTAAGTACCATCTAACATTGTGTAAGTTACAAGTACCTCACTTTTCCTCTGAAGAACTACGAGTCTAGTGGAGAAACACGTCGAAACTGAGGTAAAAAGTTGGCATCTCATTAGCCCGAAGGGATTAACATGGGCAGTGCTGCAGAAGCGAGGGTACCCTTTTCAGGGCGACCTTTCCTTCTATGTGGACTCTGTGAGACCTCCTTATCTCCTTCTGGGAGTGTTGAAAACTCCCAGAAGGAAACCATGAGTAGTATCAACTATGCCTATTTCCTTGTTGGATATTACTGTGGTATTTTATGAAAGTTGAAAGCTTTTTAACTACCAACCTGTCCATATATATGCATACAAATTTCCTTTGGACAAAATAGGGATATTGGTACATACAGATGGTGATTTACCTACATGATTATTACTAGTGCACTTTATTTGTAGAAACAAAATATTTAGTATATATTTTTTAGTGTGAAAGATATTAAAAGTTACGTTCTAGTTTTTATGAGAATTTGGACTTGTTATCTAATTGACTAAAGCAAAAGAATGTATATTTCAGTGATAATAACAAAAAACAAATATCCCCATCTTTTTGTGGATATTGTTAAATCAGATGACAGCTTAATGTGCATACAAGGTATACTGCTATAGCCTAAATATAGTCTTGAGACTAGAAAGCATAGGGGTTAAATTATTAACCACTGGCATAAGAATACCGACTGTGCAATATCTCCCTAAAGTAATAATGCTAAACAGGTTGTCTGGGTTAATTAATATATTTAGGCTACTAGGCTATTAGTGCCTGATAACATAAAAAAAACATATTTACCTCCTCTCTCATCTCTGTTCCTGCTGCTGTCATTCTCTGGTTTTTCTGTTGACTTCTGGCTGTTGCAGTCAGTTACAGACCTGTGCAACCATTGATTGCCTCACATGCCATTTGGTCTCGTGCCATTGTTCAATGTCACCATTCTGAGAAGTGCTGTCAGCAATTCTGGGGCGCCATCAGAGTTTTACTCCTGTCAAGGGCCCTGATTTAAAAGGTATCTGCTAATATAGGGCAATACAGGAATTGGTAATGAGCAGGGGGCTCAGATGCTTTAGTTGGTCGTGCCCTAACTGATGGCAGCCCTGCAGAAATAGCATATGAACATTGCAGCCAATCAGTGGTTGCAGCAGTCCTAAGCCGACCGCAGCAGGGGGATGTCAACAGACAAACCATGGAAGGGCAGCAGTAGCCTAAATATATTTAATAAAAATAACCGGGACAGCCCCTTTGAGAAGAATGGGCTTCATCTCAATTAATGGTGCAGTAAAATGTGTCAGTTTTGGAACATCTCCTTATGTCTCAAGCACTTTTAATTTACTGTATAAGAACCATCAGAACTTATGTTCAATTGCAAAGGTAGATACCTGGCTGTAAGTACATTGGGAGATAAAAATCTTCTGGATTAGAACTTTGTAGGTGGTACTCCTATACGCAATGCAGAAGTTGTATTATAAACATTTCTTCTTCATTTACAAAAAGTTTATTAAAAAAAATATTATTAAGTTACAAACAGATCCATTGCATTATTAAAGCTAATTGCAATATGTTTTAATCTTTTCAAAAACAAAAAATAATCTTTTACTATACAGGTGCTGGATTGCTCACAGATTTTTGGATTATCATTCCCAGCAAAAAGGTTCTGTGCACCTGCATCTAATTATCTATGGTCAGAATTGTTTGCTATATGCAAGGAAGCAATAGGCTCTCAGCCATAGCATATCTTTTTAATATGGTAAGTCCAATGACAAAGAAGAAAAATGCAAAAAAGCCAGCACACAATTCCAACTGTAGACTAGGACTGCACAGAAAACCACTCTGGTCAGTGACATCAAAGATTTTAGATAGTTTGAATCCAGCAATCTTGCTCACAAAGTATAAAAACTTTCATTTATTGAATCATTATTAAAAGCATGTTACAACAAGACCTAATTTCTGGCGCATTTCGAATGTTCTTAATCATAGCATATTCTATGCTATATTTAGTTAGAAATGTGTCAGCAATTAGGTCTCTCTGTAACGTTCAGCTTTTAATAATGATTCGATTAATGGATGTTTTTATACTTCATGAGCAAGAATGATGGATTCACATTATCTGAAGTATAATAAAACCTCCCGATTTGATCCGTTTCTATTTATTCATTTATCCAAACATGTTTAATTACATCATGAAGTAGGGATCAAGCTGACTCAGTGGTAACAAAAGCAAATTCATAGATTTTTTTCTATACCAATTATTCAAATAAATCATAAGTGACCTTTACCTAATATGAATTAACACACATGGATTGGAAATATGTTATACATGTTGTATATATAAAATTCATTAAATCATATCCAGTGGATCTTGACGCAATAACAGGGGTTGTCTGGTTCCTAACAAAAATAAATAGTAAGTTCTGGTGCCCCATTAAAAAAAACAACTACACATACTTTTCTCCTCATCAGTATTCCAGCACCAGGTCTCTACTGTCTTCTGGTTTACCTTCTTCTTCTAAATTGGGATGTTTCCTCTGTTTGGCTGCAGCAGTCTCATGCTTCTGTTTACATGACCATTTGGAGCTGTTTACTTCCAAACTCTGATGCAACTAGAGGCAAATGATCACTGTACCCAATCAAAAATTAGAGCAGTGACGTCCCTGTTCGGAAGAAGAACATAAGCAGAAGACCAGAGAAACCCAGCTGCCATTTTGAAAGAGGTTAAGTGTTGACAGGGACTTATAGTCAATAACACTAGCAGTATGGTGAAAGCTTCTCCTTGCACCTTCTCACCTGGCTTAAAGTGATGAACTTCCCTTTCCCCACATAGCTATTGGGACTATGTGATGTTCTGTATAGTTACATAATACGGTTGAAAAAAGACATATGCCTATCAAGTTCAACCAATGGTGGGGAAAAATGAAGGGATTGAGATAGGGAGTTGTTTAAACTTAGTTTCGAGATTTCCCTATTGATGAAGACTTTTAGCACTTTATTTGGACACTTTATTTGGGCAAATTTTGCGGTCGGATTTCGGATTCGACTGCCCCATATAACATTGAACAGAATATTTTCCACCGTAAATCCAGAGGAAGAATGTATATGTTCCAAGTTTCTTGCAAAGCAGTTGACTTTGAAATCCGACCTCACAAAATCTGATCCATGTAGACTACAGCTTGGATTTTTTATTGAGGTCAATCGGGATGAAAGCTGTATTTTCACCGATTTCAAAATCGAAAATTCATGTGAAAATCCGACTGTAAAATGATGCTGTGTAGACGGAGTCACATTAAAGTTGGTATCCAGGATTCTTAAACAGACAAGAGATGTCTCTGTCATATTACTGCTTTATTACCCGAGTCATTGTTTGTAATGTCGGCATCACTACAGATGTCATACCATCTTTGCTTCTAAAATCTAACATTTTTAGTCATAAGTAAATGCCAGGGCTGTTCCTATGGGCAGGCGAAGCGGGCGCCGAGGCTCCCCTCACCCGAGGGGGGCGCCACCCGCCTCGCCCGCCCACCCCGCGCTGCATACACTTAATGAAGCTGCCGGTACAGGGAGGAGGCAAGATGGATCGCTCCCCTCCCGTCTCCCCCCTGTATGTATCGGCGCTCAGTCAGAGCGCCGATAACATACACAGCAAAGTCACAGGTGGCACACGGCTTTCACCACGCCCCCTTCGACGCTGAGTCTCGGTTCCCGTGTGTCCCAGGAGGCCCCAGGAGTTGAGTGTAAGTGGGACCTGGACACGCTGCAGGGATCCTGGAACGGTAAGTAAGTTTTTATTATTTTAAAATCCTTAGCTACAGGGGACACTGGCTACATTGGACACTGGCTACAAGGGGGACACTGGCTACAAGGAGGACACTGGCTACAGGGGGGGCCACTGGCTACAGGGGGACACTGGCTACAGGGGACACTGGCTACAAGGGGTACACTGGCTACAAGGGGACACTGGCTACAGGGGGACACTGGCTACAAGGGGGACACTGGCTACAGAGGACACTTGCTACAGGGGTGACATTGGCTACAGAGGGACACTGGCTACAAGTGAGACACTGGCTACAGGGGGGACACTGGCTACAGGGGGCAACTGGCTACAGGGGGACACTGGCTACAGGGGGGACACTGGATACCGGGGGCAACAGGCTACAGGGGGCAACTGGCTACAGGGGACACTGGCTACAAGGGGGACACTGGATAAAGGGGGACACTAGCTACAAGAAGGACACTGGCTACAGGGGGGACACTGGCTACAGGGGCCACTGGCTACAAGGTGGACACTGGCTACAGGGGGGCAACTGGCTACAAGGGGGGAAACTGGCTACAAGGGGGACACTGGCTACAGGGGGACACTGGCTACAAGGGGACACTGGCTACAAGGGGGACACTGCTACAGGGGGGACACTGGCTACAGGGGGGACACTGCCTACAACAGGGACACTGGCTACAAGGGGTACACTGGCTACAGGGGCAACTGGCTACAGGGGACACTGGCTACAAGGGGACACTGGCTACAGAGGGCAACTGGCTACAGGGGACACTGGCTACAGGGGGGGCACTGGCTACATAGGGACACTGGCTACAGGGGGACACTGTTTACCGGGGGCCACTGGCTACAGGGGGCAACTGGCTGCAAGGGGGACACTACAGGGGACACTGGCTACAAGGGGGACACTGGCTACAGGGGACACTGGCTACAGGGGGACACTAGCTACAAGGGGGACACTGGCTGCAGAGGGCAACTGGCTACAGGGGGGACACTGGCTACAGGGGGACACTGGCTACAAGGAGGAAAATGGCTACAACGGGGACACTGGCTACAGGGGGACACTGGCTACAGGGGGGACACTGGCTACAAGGGGACACTGGCTACAGGGGGAAACTGGCTACAAGGGGACACTGGCTACAGGGGGGACACTGGCTACATGGGGAAACTGGCTACAATGGGTACACTGGCTACAGGGGTACACTGGCTACAAGGGGACACTGGCTACATGGGGGACACTGACTACAGGGGACACTGGCTACAGGGGGGCAAGTGGCTAAAGGGGGCAACTGGCTACAGGGGGGACACTGGCTACAGGGGACACTGGCTACAAGAAGGGCACTGGCTACAGGGGAGACACTGGCTACAAGGGGGACACTGGCTACAGGGGGACACTGGCTACAGGGGAGACACTGGCTACAATGGGGCAACTGGCTACAGGGGACACTGGCTAAATGGGACACTGGCTATAAGGGGGACACTGGCTACAGGGGGACACTGGCTACAGGGGGGACACTGGCTACAAGGGGACACTGGCTACATGGGGCAACTGGCTACAGGGGGCAACTAGCTACAGGGGACACTGGCTACAAGGGGGACACTGGCTACAGGGACATTGGCTACACGGGGTACACTAGCTACAAGGGGGACACTGGCTGCATAGGGCAAACTGGCTATAGGGGGACACTGGCTATAAGGGGGACACTGGCTACAGGAGGACACTGGCTACAAGGGGGGCACTGGCTACAGGGAAAACTGAATACAGGGGGACACTGGCTAAAGGGGCAAATATCAGGGCTACAGGGGCAATTGACTACAGGGGCCACTATCATGGTTACTGGGGGCTACTATCTGATTACAGGGAGGTATTACATGGCTACAGGGGCAACTATCATGGCTGCAGAGGCAACTATCTGGCTACAGGGGAAACTATCGTGGCTACTGGGGCTCCTGTCTGGTTACAGGGGGCAGTTATCTGGTGAAGCACTGCGTTGCATTGTGGCGCATTATTTTATGGGGGGAGGGGATTTCTTCACCTTGCCCTGAGTGCAATTTAGCCTAGGAACGGCCCTGGTAAATGTTACAGATATTTCTACTGTAAGTGAATACCTTTAATAAAATCATTCAAAAAACAGACATTTACAAAGCCAAAGTGAATAATAATGGATTTGAAACTTCTAAAATAAATTTTTTTTCAGCTCTCATACCTCCATATAACACTGCTGGCCTGTGAATGTAATGTCATCACCACCACATTTCTGACCCTACCTCTACCCTTCCATACCTTCTTAGCTAAGCGAGAAAATTTAGGCAATGGAAAAAGGCAATTATACTGTTAACCTGTTACCTTGTTATAATTTTGTAGAGAGGGAGAAGTGACAAACACAGAACTTTTTGGTAAGGTCATAGTTTGAAGTTTCCCTAAAAGAGTACACATCAAAATGTATCTGCACATTTCTCTCCTGCCTTGAAAATGTGCTATACTGAAACACAGTTCTGCAGATTTTGAATAATGTTAAATAAGCTTTCAGCAGCCATCTAAGGATTGCTTCAGAAAATGGAAGAAAACCTTAAAAATATCTTTACATGGAAAGTTCATAGGTAAAATATGTCTAATAGCTTGAAATATCTATCTATCTATGTATTTATCTATGTACCTATCTACCTATCTATCCTGCTACCCTTATTGCGTTTAGTCTGTACTAAATACCACCACGTCATATTCTTGATGGGGCTGCAGGATGAGGTCCATCAACCTCTGGAACGTAGCAGGAGCCTCATGTAGGCCAAAGGGAAGGACAACGTACTGGAAATGTCCATCTGGGGTGGAAAGGCCAATTTTTTTTCTTTGCCCCTGTCAAAGGGGAACCTACCAATAGCCTTTGGTGAGGTCTACTGTACTTATAAACCTTGTGAGTCCCAACCTCTCAACCAATTCATCGAGCTGGGGCATGGGATAGGCATCAAACTTGGATATCTCATTTAATTTACGAAAATCATTGCAAAATTGCAAACTGCTATCTGGTTTGGGAATGAGCACTATTGGGCTCGACCACGCACTTTGGGACTTTTCTATTACCCCTAGGGCTAGCATATTTTTAACCTCTTCCGCAATAGCTTGTCTCTGGGCTTCAGCGACCCTATATGGTCTTAATCGTACTTTCTGACCGGGCTCCGTAATAACGTCATGTTTAAGGACGGCCTGGTACGGCCTGGTTTTCCAAGAAGACCCATCGGTTCCTTTGTAGGAATACGTCCTGTCCCTGTGCCTCTGACAGAGACTCAGAGATATGGACTGATGGTAAATCTATATTTGGGGTACCTCTATGTTCCCTTACTGCCGTGAGACTTTCACTGCCCTTCCACGGCTTGATTAGGTTGACATGGTAAATTTTATATAGTTACCTTTTACCTAGCTGGAACACCTTATAATTCACCTCATTAACCCTCTCTCTGACCTCATATGGACCTTTCCATTTCGCCAGGAATTTACTTTTGACCGTTGGTACAAGCACTAGCACCCGGTCGCCTGGCTGAAACACACTGACCCTTGTTGACCTGTTATACTCCCTGGCTTGGGTTTCCTGGGCCTGCTGCATGTTTTCTTTGACTATGGCCAGGACAGCTGCGTTTCTATCCTGCATCTCGGTGATGTGCTCAATTACACTTCTATACGCGGTATTCTTCTTTTTTCAGGTCTCTTTGGCTATGTCTAGGAGTCCCCTGGGATGTCTACCGTATAGGAGCTCAAAAGGTGAGAACCCTATGGATGCTTGTGGAACTTCCTTTGTGGAGAACATCAGGTAGTGTAGCAGGCAGTCCCAGTTACCTCCATCCTTATCCACCACCTTTTTTAGCATCCCCTTCAGGGCTTTATTAAATCTCTCCACCAGGCCATCAGTCTAGGGATGATATACAGAGGTACGGAAGTGGGTAATGTTTAGAAGCTGGCCTAGTTCCTTGTCCACCTTGGACATGAAGGCATTCCCCTGGTCAGTTAGGCTCTCATTTGGGATCCCAGTTCAGGTGAACATCTGGAACAGCTCCTTCTCTATACCTTTTGAGGAAGTTTTCCTAAGGGGAATGGCCTCTGGATAGCGGGTGGCATAGTTCAGGACCACTAAGATGTGCTGATGTCCCCTGGCCGACTTAGGAAGAGGCCCTACCAGGTCCATGCCTATCCACTCTAAGGGGACCTCTATTATTCGAAGAGGAATTAGCAGGCTCCAAAAATGGGGTCTAGGAGATTTCATCTGGCACTTTTGGCAAGATTGGCAAAATTCCTCAATCATCCTATAGATTCCCAGCAAGTAGTGGTTACCCTCCACCGTCTCTTAGGTTTTCTTCACCCTTAAGTGTCCCCCCAGCATATGGGAGTGGGCTAGCTCCCAAACCATGCGAATATTGGACCTTGGTACCACCAACTGCTCAACCACCTCAGTTGGTATCTTTTTCACCCGGTATAGTAAATCATTGTTTACCACAGAATGAGGGTAGACCAACCCCTCAGATGGTTCCTGGGGTTTACCATGAATAATCTTAACACTTTTCCAAGCATTTACCAGGTTAGGGTCCCTCAGTTGTTCAGTACCAAAGCTCCTCCTTGATACTGGCAAGGAAGAGAACTCTAGCTCTGAGGGGTTTTCCTCAGGTCCCCTGAGGATTGACAAAGGGAACGTATCCATTTTCTCCTTGTACCTGGGTGGACACATCACCAGTTTCAGATATATAATTTACAAGACGTACACCATTATACATTCTCCCATAAATCCCAGAACAAGGGAAAGTCACAGCCTAGAATAGGACTGTGCGGTAAGCTCCCCACAACAGCCACCTCATGTCGTGCAGCCCCACCGGGAATCTCTAGGATGAGTAGGGCGGAGGGGTAGTCTCTGGTGTCGCCATGAATACAGACAACCCCTATATGGTGGGTTTGGAGTTGGTCTGAGTCCACCAGTCTGGCTTTTACCAGGGTCACCCAACTCCCGGAATTCATAAGAGCTTGTACCGAGTGTCCGTTAAATCTGACAGTACATTCTCGCCTGTCACAGCCAGTCACAGCAGGAGTCGGGTAAGAAGGCCTTGCAAATAATGACATATGCCTCCCAAGTCCACAATCCATGGGTTCCCCAAGGTTGGACAACATGCTGCGACAGTCCTTGACACCGCCAGCTGATAATGGGGTTCCGGGCTCTAGGTAAAAGGCCTCTTTTTGGGGTGGGCAACCTTTCCCCCTTTTCACTCAACCATGACCCCCTCCCATCAGGACATTTACTTTCACCTTTTGGGACAGGTACAGTCTTATCCCGTGCTGGCGTTGGTGGATTGAAAAGGGGATGCAGTTCCTGGAGGTATTCGTCGGTGGTGCTGTACCTGTCCACAATGGAAATTAATTTGTTCATACTTTTGGGGTCTGGTACTCCACACATCGCTGGAGTCTCACACGTAGGGCACGTACAAAGTGATCACAGATGACCCGCTCAACCACATGGGCAGGTATAAGGTTTTCTGGTTGTAGCCACTTGTTAATGAGGTGGAAGAGCATGTACATTTGTGAAGGAACTTGCTTGGCAGGATCAAACTCCCAGGTGCAGACTCTCTGGGCCCGTACTGCCAGGGTAATACCCGGTTGGGCATCTTGAACCCTCAGGTCAAAGTAGGCCTTTTGCGGTTCACCTGTTAGAAAGGGGGCCAGGACATCCGCCCACTGGTCTACCGGACGCTGTTCTCTTTCCACTATCCTCTCAAAGGTCCCGAGATACGCCTCAATGTCATCATCTTGGGTCATCTTACACAGGCTGCTTAGCACCGCTTTACAGGTCACGAGCTGCCCACCTGTCAACCCTTCTGGCCCTTTGGTCAGGATCTAGAGCTGCTGTCGCAGAGTCTGATTCACATGCTGTATGGTATCCTTGTGTGCCTTTTGCTGGCTTGTCGCCATCAGTTGAAGGTTGGTATTGGCCTGGATTAGTTTTTTCAACAACTTGTCCATATTAACAGTCTTGACTTGTTGCACAGTTGCAGCTTTCACCCAGGACATGTTTTGGCGACATTTTCTCTGCCTGTTTCTTTAAGAGTACTGTCTCTTTTAAGATGCCTTTTGCATCCTCCACCATATGTGAGCATTTACAGCTCCGGGATCACAGCATAAGTCCATCAGGCATGGAGACAGATGCAGATCTGAGGTTCAAAAGGGTCCCTCCATATGTTTATTTTCATGCAGCAAAACAAGCACAAAAATGGCAATAAACAAAAACAAACTCCTGCTCATCTGAGAACTTACTACACAGGCGTAGTTCCCTCACTAACACCTCTAGCCAAATGGAGTCTGTGTAGACATTGGCCTCTTCCAGTTTAAAGCTTTTCCAGCCAAATGTTAAGCCTAGAGTTGCAGCCACACCTAGTCAGCTGATTTGCTGACTTTAAATAGGCCAGGTAAATCCTGTCATGGAACATGGGGAGTAAGCACCCACCCAACACTTTGCTTACTCCCAATGAAAAGTCATCCCGGAATGGCTGGAAGCCATACTAATACTGACAGTAAATGTGTGTCAATTGCCTGATGTCGTTGACACCTATCTAATTGGCTTTTCATTTCACCAAGCCTCCTTTCTTTGGTGACAGGCATTTAAGCTTCTCCAGATATATACCAAGAACCTGGCTGGGATTTATACACCATTGCAAACCTTCTCGGCTGTTGCCTTACAATACATGTAATGAAAAAAAATGGGTTTTTGTTGTCTGTTCTTTATTCACAACCAAATGGCTGGACCAAATTGCATCATATTTGGCACAAATGTAAACTGTGTAATTTGGAAAGTCTCAGGGTGGGCTTTTATCTCTCTAGTACCTATCAGTCTTAACTTATTCACAAAAAAAATCAGATGCGTCACAACCAAAAGTGAGCTGCTGAAACTCCCTAGCAGACTGAAGTCTGACTGCAGTCTCAGCAAGACAGGTGAGCAGCAGAGACTCCACAGTAGACCCAAGCCTGTTTCCAGGATTACCAGATGTGTCGCAGCCAACAGCTCTCCCTAGCAATCTAAGATGTGACTGCAATTTCACAGATACTTCACAGCAGACCTCAGCCCATCTCCAGACTGACCAGATATGTCACAGCCAACATTAAGCTAATGAAACTGCCAGCAGACTAAGGCATGACTGTAGTCTGAGCAAGACGGACGAGTAGCAGAGACTTTACAGCAGACCTTAATGCATCTCCAGGTTGACCAGAAGAAAATAAAGTTTTTAACAACACACACAAACAACAAATAAAATAGATTCATGTAATGCCCGGTAATTCTGCTAGAACAATTTATACAAGAGTTTCTGTACTAAACCATGCAGCTGCTATTGGGCTTCTGTAAAGAGAGGATCTATTCCAGGTTGGTCTTGTCCCCATTTGTATAGATTGTAAAAACTGGTTCAGGGCTGTGGATTTTCTGATGCTGTGGTTAAGACTGTGCCTATAAAGGATGGTTCTTAAGTTACAATATGTCCCTTTAAATAACTATAGGAAACTTAAGCTAGACAGGGGAGCAATTAAAGGGCACACTGTCCCACTTAATCTAGGATAATAAAATGAATGTGTGCAATATACAAAAGCCAGGGAGTAATAGACAGGCCACCAAAGCAGGCGCTGCTCAGGAGCAGAGAGCCACATGCAGTAGCGAGTAGGTAAGTGCTTGTGTCAATAGCTGTGAGAGTCAGCCTCAACAAGGCTCATTGCAAGTGCACAGAAGGCACTACTAAAGATGGGGAAAAGGAAGCAAAGTGATTAAGAAACTTGGGGTCAATAGACAACAACCACTATCAAGGAAAAAACGCGGAAGAGTTTGAGTGCTTGGACCTCAAAGGAAGGCAATGTACAGTGCCTTACGAAATGTTTCGCCCCCCTTGAACTTTTCAGCCTTTTGCCACATTTCAGGCTTCAAACAAAGATATAAAATTTTATTTTTTTTGTGAAGAATCAATAACAAGTGGGAGACAATTGTGAAGTGGAACGAAATTTATTGGATATTTTAAACTTTTGTAAAAGATAAAAAACTGAAAAGTGGGGCATGCAGTATTATTCGGCCGCTTTACTTTCAGTGCAGCAAACTCACTCCAGAAGTTCAGTGAGGATCTCTGAATGATCCAATATTGTCCTGAATGACTGATGATGATAAATATAATCCACCTGTGTGTAATCAAGTCTCCGTATAAATGCACCTGCTCTGTGATAGTCTCAGGGTTCTGTTTAAAGCGCAGAGAGCATCATGAAGACCATGGAACACACCAGGCAGGTCCGTGATACTGTTGTGGAGAAGTTTAAAGTCAGATTTGGATACAAAAAGATTTCACAAACTTTAAACATCCCAACGAGCACTGTGAAAGCGATCATATTGAAATGGAAGGAATATCAGAACACTGCAAATCTACCAAGACCTGGCCGTCCCTCTAAACTTTAATCTCAAACAAGGAGAAGACTGATCAGAGATGCAGCCGAGAGGCTATGATCACTCTGGATGAACTGCAGAGATCTACAGCTGAGGTGGGAGAGTCTGTCCATAGGACAACAATCAGTCGTACACTGCACAAATCTGGCCTTTATGGAAGAGTGGCAAGAAGAAAGCCATTTCTCAAAGATATCCATAAAAAGTCTAATTTAAAGTTTGCCACAAGCAACCTGGGAGACACCAAACATGTGGAAGAAGGAGTTCTGGTCAGATGAAACCAAAATCAAACTTATTGGCCACAATCAAAAACAATATGTTTTACTTAAAAGCAACACAGCTCATCACTCTGAACACACCATCACCACTGTCAAACATGATGGTGGCAGCTCGTGGTCCTGCTTTTCTTCAACAGGGAAGATGGTTAAAATTGATGGGAAGATGGATGGAGCCAAGTACAGGACCATTCTGGAAGAAAACCTGTTGGAGTCTGCAAAAGACCTGAGACCGGGAAAGAGATTTATCTTCCAACAAGACAATGATCCCAAACATAAAGCAAAATCTACAATGGAATGGTTCACAAATAAACGTCTCCTGGTGTTAGAATGGTCAAGTCAAAGTCCAGACTTAAATCCAATCGAGAATCTGTGGAAAGAGCTGAAAACTGCTGTTCACAAACGCTCTCCATCCAACCTCACTGAGTTCAAGCTGTTTTACAAGGAAGAATGGGCAAGAATTGCAGTCTCTCGATGTGCAAAACTGCTAGAGATATACCCCAAGCGACTTGCAGCTGTAATCGCAGCAAAAGGTGGCACTACAAAGTATTAACTTAAGGGGGCCGAATAATTTTGCACGCCCCACTTTTCAGTTTTTTATTTTTTTCAAAAATAGTGTCCCACTTGTTGATTCTTCACAAAAAAAATAAAAATTTTATATCTTTATGTTGGAAGCCTGAAATGTGGCAAAAGGTTGAAAAGTTAAAGGCGGCCGAATACTTTCGCAAGGCACTGTAAATGAAGATATAAGAAGAATGACCTAGATAGTGCAATGTGGGGAAATAAATATGCTAGCTTCTGCCGTCATGTCACCATTTTTGTTCTGAAGCCTGGAGGTGCGTGAAAAGTGTACACCAGCAAAACTGAGAGCAGCAGAAGTAGCAGTGTCAGACTGCTGTAGCCATGTTGTTAGCATGTGAAAGAAGTAAGCCATGAATAGTGTAACATTTTACCAGAAAGCTCCAAAGTTCCACAGCAAACAGTAAAAGGAGACAGGAGAAGACACAATTAACATTAAAAAAATTAGCAGAGTTTGTTAGAGCTGAAGTTGACAGAAAAACAAGTTAGACTCGGGTCAGAAGAGAAACGTGGCTTCCTCTGGAAAACATCTTTGTAAAACAGTGCTTTAGGGAGTTATTCTGGAGCAACACACAAATAGCATATTCCGGGCAGCCCACACTTTAGGAAGGGGTGCCCGTCCGGTCTCACAATTAAGAACCTTTACATAGAGCGGGCCTCAAGCCTGTTCTTTTTTTAAGACTTACGTCCAAACTGTGACCGGAGTCACGGCCGGGATGTCGTGATACTCGTGACAAAATAAATCAGGCCCTGCCCTGTGGGACCCAGCCTTCCAAAGTCACGAGGATGGGCCTTTCCTCCAATAGTGTAGGGCCGCACTGATTTAAATTGTTATGGCATCCTACCATGTCCAGCACAGTGAGAGGGAGGGCTCAACTCCGGACATAAGTCATAAATAAAGAACAGGCCTGAGGCCTATTCTAAGTAAAAGTTGTGAGGCAAGTCATGATTTTACGTGTGTATTTTTGAGGAATATATGTATATACATTATACACACACAACACATATATTATTATATATATATATATATATATATATATAATATATTTATATAATATATATATATATGTATATTATATATATATATTATATTATTATATATATATATATATATATATATACACACACAAGGCAGAAATCTACCTTAGGCCATTGCGCATCATTCGTGCCTTGAAATGACGTATGGTGTAAATACTCAATATTAACTCACCGTAAGTATCAGACTGTGGATGGGGGTGGAGCTAGGGATGAGAATGGTTGGGGCATATGAAGAGTGTGTTTTTGGGGTGGTGTGGGGCGTGGGAAGGGGGTCCAGGCACTTTGGATAAATGGGTTCTCTAAATTCCCATTGGCAACCCTGGGTCTATGACTTCTTAGTCCTGTTGGGAGATCCTTAAGACACTATGTTAGAGCATTTTCTTTTAGCTCCAGTGTGCGAATTTAATGTTCTTAATTTTACTTTTACTACATTATTCATAAGTAGCTCTCTTTTATGCTAAGCTCCTTCATATTTCATATATGCAATGGCTTACTGCGGTATAAGTGGAAAGGATGTAAGTACAAACTGGACAATACCTGTAAAAGCCTTCTAATGACTCTATGGCCCCATAGAAGGGAATTTTCAATAACAGCACACTTTCTTATTGCAAATGCTGTTTGAACAGCATGTTAGAAGAGTAGCCTCACTTAACAAATAATTTTTAGTTTGGTTGTTCTTTGAGAAGTTTTAGTCCTTGTTTCCTCCCTACAGAGTGAATACTTTTGAGAAGTTTCCTGTAAAGTTTTAATTAGGAATTGAAATACATTTTGTACTTTCATTTTTGTACTATTGGCTGTAAAATGAGTTTGAAGAAAGGATCATGCTGACTTTCCTACTAAAATATTTCTATCTTACCCTGCTTCTCCACAAGCACAAGGTGAATAATGCTTAACAATACAAAATAATGTATGTAGGAAAAACTTTGGTATTAATGTACATAACCTGAACTGTCAGTCAATACTACTGACTGAATGTTTTTTTCAAAAGACAAAACAGCGTTCAGTTGAAAAGACGCCTGTCACCAGTTTCACGGCAGTGCTGGCAAGAGGCAGATCTGGAAAAGAAACACTACATGAGCTCAGCTCCTTGTCAGTCTGTAAGGCTATGTTCACACATTGTATTTTTCCAGCAGTAAAATATGATGTGGAATCTGCAGAAAAAATCAGAGGTGTTAGGGTATGATCACATGGAGTATTTGCGGTCCGTATTTTGGGGTGTAATTGCGCTGCAATATGCCCGAAGTACGGACCGCAAATACAGTAATTCATAAATCTCATTGAATTACGCGCCAGGAAAAAGAAGCTACGCACCAGGTGAAAGTGGATTTCTGTGGGAGCCGACACAAAGCATTTTAGAATTTCTCGCTGGCCAGCATGTACTTCTAAATCACCCGGCATGTTGCGGCACATACAGTACGTGCCGCAATCCCCCATGTGAACATACACTTACCCTTGAATTTCTGCTGCAGATTTAAGTACATATGAACTCATATAGGATGATTTAAAAAAAAGACCAGCATATTAGTGCAAAAATAATGCTTCTTTTATTGTATGCATATTTGCAGAGGGTACACTAAAAAATATACCAACGCGTTTTGGGCTTTTAGCAGAGCCCTTGTTCACGGTGACAATACAAAACACAACATATCTTTCTTATATAGTAAATCTAAAATCTGGGTACCGCCCCCCAATTACATCACTTCCCTATGTTAAAACAAACATAATATTAAAGTAATCTAAGGTTTGAACAATAGGTTAAATGTTTAGGTATATGTTTTATTATTGGTTTTAACATAAGGAAGTGACGTAATTGGGGGGCGGCACCCAGATTCTAGATTACTATATAATTTACTATATATGTTGTGTTTTGTATTATCACCGTGAACAAGGGCTCTGCTAAAAGCCTGAAACGCGTTGGTGTATTTTTAGTGTACCATCTGCAAGTATGCATACAATAAAAGCAGCATTATTTTTGCACTAATATGCTGGTCTATCTTTCAAATCATCCTGTATTTGTTTATTGGCTCTTTGCCAGGAGCCATTAAAGCGGGGTTTTAAGATTTTCTAGCTGCTAAAATTTTTGCTGGATTGAAAGGTGCAAAAAAAAAGACTAATGGTGAGTCCCCAGTTTATTTTTTTTTCCTTGATCTGGAAATTTACTTTTTACTTATGAACTATACAAAAAAAACAATGTTTTGGGACTTTGGGTTTGGGGCCCGGGAATTTCTAAAAAATTTTCAAAATTCGCCGAATTTCCCAAATTTTCCCGAAAAAAATTTGTTTCGACCCAAAATTTATTTGCAGTAAATGCTTTTAAAAAACAGCTTTTTTGGCGGGCAGAGAGCCTGTAGGATTTTTGTTTAACGTTTTTTCCCATGCCCCAAAAAAGAAAAGGGGGAGGTGGTTTGGCCCTTCATACAATCCCTTGGTTTTTACCCTGCCCAAGCCATGACAGCCCCCCCTTTTGGGAATTGGGTTCCACCTTTAAATTTCCCCTGGGCACAAGGGGGGAAAAAAAAACCCCAAAATAACTAATGGGAATGCAGCCTGCCCGGAAAAGTCGGGCGCAAAAAGGGCAAGAAAACTGAGCGTCAAAGAACAAAATTGTGGGTTCCCTTTGGGCCCCGGCAACGGGTTTGAAAGCCTTAAAGGGGACGCCCACTGCAGGGGGCCCACCTGCAAAGGCCACATTTTCCCGGGTCATCAAGCAGCCATGTGTTGACCCCAAAAGCCAACGTTCTGAATGGTTGACTATCCCACCCAACTTTCTCAAAGATGACATCTGACACCCCCACCCAGAGTCGGGGGGTTTGTTAACAAAACCCCTTATTGGCAGGGGCCCGGGGCAGTAGGGGGGCTCCGCCTGCCCTAAAACCCTACCTCTGTCCTTTCACTTCCCACAGCCAAAAAAACAAATAGGGTGCGGGGCCTCTGCCCCAATATACAGTGAGGACCAATTTTTTTGAGGACAGGGGGCGGGCAAGAGGGGGGGGAATACATTTGCTGCTTTTTGGGCAGAAGGGGGTTTAAGAAAGTAAATGATAAGTTGTGTTGCAAAGTGGCAGGTTTTTTACGCCACCCGGTTGAGGAGTCCCGAGGGGTTGAAAGGAAAACACAAAATTGATGTAGCCGTTCGCAACAGGGGAAGGGGGGCCTTTAAAGGCAAGGTTCATCACTATTTTGGGAGAAGGGCGGAGCTTGCTGTCGGCAGGGGCAAACCCCCCGAAAGGTCAGAAAGTGTGGTTGGGAGTCGCAGGAGGGAAAAGGGCGATTTTGGGAGCCAAACAGCCCGATTTGAACCCCCCACTTTGCGGCCCCAAAGAAATTTGCGGCACGGGGCTCCCCGGGGGCGCGGCGGAAACAGTCAGTCAGTGCAGAGCTTTAAGGGGGGGTAAAATCACTCACTCGCGGATTTTGTCATTTTTTGAAAAGACCCCAGAGGAGGGGAACATGACAAAAAGTCAAACTGTGGGCGGGAAAGTAAAGGGGTGCCCCCGGGGCCCAACGTTACACCAAAAGCCCTGAAACAACAAAAATGCAGTTCACCTTACAGGGGCCTGGGAAAAAACGTTTTTCAGATGGGGGGTCCATCCTGTCCCGCAAAAAAAGGGCAGCCCCCCAAGGGGAAAACGCCTCCCATTTCAGGCAGAAAAAGCTTCACCACCTTTTGCCGAAAAAAACTCCATGTTTTTTTCATAAACTACCGGTCCAATGCCCGCTCCTGGGCAATCATGGTGCCAGCAGTCGTTCACCGGGGAGGGTTCCCAAAAGACAGGTATGTGTCTAGCCATCCCAAGTGAAAGAAGCGGGCCCAGTGTTCCTGCCCCAATTTTTGGTGGTACTTGCTGTCCCCCCCCCTTTTAAAAGTGGGGACCTGAAACCATTCAGAGAATGGCCAGGAAATTTCTCCCTTTCCCCTAAAACCGCCAAACACACCCTATTGGGGTAGACGCCCAGAAAAACAAATAAACAAAAAAAAAAGGGAAATTTATGAACCAGGGAGAAATTGTTTTAAAAAGGAGAAATAAAATAAAACAGGGAAAAATTGATGAAAGGGGGGGAATATATAAAACGGGAAAGTAATTAATAAAAGGGGGGAAATTTTAAACAGGAGAAATAATAGGGAACAGGGGTAATTAATAAATTTAGGGGGAAATTGATAAACAGGGAGAAATATATGAAAAGGGGGAGAAAATTGTTGAAAGGGGGATATTGATAACGGGGAAGAAAATTGTTTGAACGGGAGAAATTTGTTTAAACCGGGGGAAAAAAAATTAAAGAACAGAAAAAGGGGCCTTAACGTTTTTTGGGAGGGAATCCAAGGGGACGGGAGTACCCCCTGTGTAATTTTGATGCACCCAAAGTGGTAGCTCATGGGTGACACCTGCCGTTTGCTCAGGTTTCCTTTGGGGAAAGGACCGTTATTTGCAATCCCAGGCCTGGGGGATAAAATTAACGTCATTCCACTGCCATGTCCGGGAACAAATGTGAAAAATCTTTTCAAACAGGGGACTGGAGACGTGGTGAAACATCCGTGGCCACTTTGAGTCCGGTGGGGACTGAATGGAGGAGGAAAAAAACTGGAGCCAACAGTGTCGGGTTAAAAATTGGGGGTTTTTTTTATTCGGGGGACAGGAGAGGAGCAGGAGCAGCCTTGGGATTGGGGAAGACGAGGCAGTTAAACCCAGACACCCATGGCAGATACAGTGGAGTTTGGAGGCAGGGATTTCCCTGGGGAGCCCACTTGTGCAAGGGGCCCGCTGAAAGCTGATTTGCCGGGCTTTAGACACTAATTGTCCCCTTTGGCAGAGGGATGACTTCTGGCCCTCCACCCCTTTACCCTCGTTACGGGTTTCCAAAATGGGGGAAATTTTTTCATCTGAGAGGAGGGCCAAACCCCAAGTATTTATGAGTCTTTCCTAGGGTTAATCATTTGGGCCCTCCCTATTGCGCCATTGCCCATCCTTCAAAGCATCTGACTGGGGGTTTATCAGCGCTCATGTACCATCCCCATGGTTTGCTGTGGAGGGTTTGGGGTTTAGGAGCAGTCCCAGTTTCCATCAGCGCATCCTGGTTTGGAGTTGTTGATGAGCGCTTTCTTCACCCCCAATGATTTAGGTCCCCACCAGAAAGCAGCCCCGGGAACCCGCCCTGAAACCTGGAATTTTTTTGACTACCTCCCTAAAGTACTTTTCTGATGCTGCCCCCCGGGCCGGTTTGCCCCACATCGCTGCACCCGCCCCTTTACCCCCCCACCATCTTTCCCGGGGGACTGGTATTGATCCCACCTCCCCCATCTTCACTGGGTTTTTATTTAACCTTCTGATGCTGTGCCTCCTCCCCCAAACCAGGTCTTCTCATCCCGCTGTCATCCCCGGGGCTATGTCACCTTTCCCTTTTTCTGGTTTTGATGTTGCGTTATTTTGCCACCCTTCATTATGTCACCTACTGCCGCCACTTCTTAATTTTTGGACATTTTTTCAACTCCCCCGGCCTGTTGCTGCTCTGTTGCTGCTGCCACCTCCACACTGTGAAATTGTGCCATTTAGGGGGCCTAATCATGCTGCTGCCACCTCCCCCCAACTATCATTTGGGCCACTCGGGGGCCCCTTACCATGCTGCTCCCAAACTAAATTTTTCTTCATTTTTTTTTTGACCCCCTGTGGTTTTCTAATGCTGTTTCCCCCCTCCACCACTCTTTGATTTTTCCCCAATTTTGGGTTTCCCCCCCCTTCTATTAAACTGTCAAAAGGGAATGAAAAGGACAAATAAAACCCAAATTTGTGTTTTCGGAAAAGGGACATAAGGTTTAGTATGACTTTGGCCCTTTTTTTGTATCAGGTTTTTTCAGATGAGTAGGAAACCAAAAAGGGGTTTTTGGGATAAAAACCCCAGAACACATGCAAAAAACCCCTTTAAAATTTAAATTTTTTGGGTTTCACTCCTGTTTTTTTTTTTGGTTTTAAAGGAATGGGATTATTAAAACCAATTGAAAGGGGAAACACTGAAGGATCAAAGGGAAAGGGGCAAAATTACAAAAGAAAACCCCTTCACCCCTTTTGGGGGGGCTTACATGTATCAGAAATTTAACAGAATCCCCCAAAATAATTAAAAAAAATTTTACTTTTGCCTAGATAGTAATATCCCAAGAAAATGAAGGGGTTTGGTTTTTGGGAGTTTGTATGCGGGGTTTCTGAAAATACACAATCCCCCTGGTTTTTGAACAAAATTCTCCAAAAAATGTGAATAAATTAACTTTTGGCCAAGTTTAAAAAATACCCCCCACGGGTCTGAATTTGATGGATTTCGGGGGTGTATGTGGCAGAAAAAACCCCCCCGTATTTTACTCCAAATTACCCCAAAATTCAAGGGGTTTAAATTAACCCCTTTGTGTTTGAAATACCGAACGGGGAACAACCAATGTAATTTAGGTGTTTTTGAGGCAAAAAAATACAGACCCCTGTATTTTACCCCAAAAATTAAACCCCCCCGGGTCAAAGGCTAAATTAACCTTTGTGTATGAAATATCGTACAGAAAAAACAGATGAAAATTTTCGTAAAAGAGGCCAAAAAAATAAAGCACTCTGTATTTTTGTCCAAATTACCGGGACAATCAAGAGGGTTTAAAAAAAGCTTTTGGTATGAAATACCCTACAGAAAAAACAATGTTTAAAAAAAAGGGGTTTATGAGACAAAATAAAAAAAAAAACACCTTATTTTTTTGTGCAAATTAACCCCCAACCAAGGGGTTTTTTTAAGCCTTTTGTAATTTAAAACCCTTTCAGAACAACCCGAGTTAAAGGGGCCCTATATGGGGGAAATAAAAACCCCCCCTGGAAAATTTAGGGGAATCCCCACAAACAACCCAAAAAAATAATAATGCGGGGTTTAAAAAACAAGTGTGCAAATGACACACGCTTGTAATGGGCTTTCCCCCATTCGCTTATAAAACGAGTTTTTTTAAATAAGCCTAATTTGTGCTGCGCGCAGCGGCTGGGTGCTTTTTTAATGCACACATTTGGGAAATGGTAGGATTTTAAAATGGCGACCCTTTTTTATAGGGCTGTGGTCGTCCAGAAGCCTGCAGGTCCCTGATTTGGGTTCATTATGCACCCTGTCATTGAGGGGGTTCCCTTTTTTCCCCCCAAGTTCTCTGCCCCCTGTCAGCCATGTGCCCCGCGGCCATTTTTCCCATAAAAAGGGTTTTTGAAACACCCTAAAAATTCGGCTTTGTGCAGAACCCCAAGTTTTCATGAAATTCTAAAAAATTTCCCCTTCATTAGAATCCCAACGGGCCCCTCTCTAATTTTAATACCTAAACAAAATTTCCAAAAGTGATTTTTTCACAAAGAAGTGAAATGTTATGAACCATGGCATGGAAATTTTTCATTTTAAATTAAAAAAAACAAGAAGTATAAATTTTAACCCAAAAAATCTGTGTAAAAATAAAGGGGCAAAAACCATTATGTGAATAAAACCTACTCCCCAAAAGGTTTAGGATATTTAACTTTTGGTTAAAAATTTTAGGAAGGAAAATAACAATTTTTTGAATTATTTTTAAATGGACTAAATGAGCCATTCTTAGCTCTTAGAAGCCAAGTCCAAATGTTTAAAAGTTTTAAAACTTTTTGCACAAACTTGCTGATCTTAACAAGAAGCCCCTTAAAAAAAGGCAAATTTTTCCCCCCAGGTTTTTTATCTCTGGAAAAACACCCAATACCATGGGAAAAGCTCCCCTGCCCATGATGTTTTTTTAAAAGGAAAACCCCCGAGGGGAAATTTAAAGACAACCGTGTAAAGTTCAACCAAATGAGTCTTATTTTTAAAACCCCTTTATAAATTTTTTTGGAAAATTTTTTGGGATTTTTAGATATGAAAGAAAATGAAATTAACAAAAAAAATGGGTAATGAAATTTTACATATGAACCGTGAAGACCTCTTGGTCACAAAAAAAATAGATGTTTGTTCATATCCAAGTATGATAAACATTCTAATAATAAAAAGAACGATTCTAAAGCATCGGAAAGTTCTTGGGATTGACAAATTTCAGATAATTTTTTTAAAAAACCCCCCCCCGCCCTTCTTATAAAAATGTAATTGGGAGAGGAAAATTGTACCTTTGATACATGTGAATTTTCCAAATCAAAACAATTGAAACTTTCAGGGGCCGGACTGGGAATAAAAACACCCTGGCACCAAACCCCCAGCAGCCCCCATACAATAAACCCCCTTAAAAAATTTCCCTTTTTCTCGCAAATCGCTACTTTCTAAAATAATTTTTTTTCACTATGAAGGGGCTTTCACACGGAGGTTTTTTTATGCATTTTTTCTGCGTTTTGTGGGAGAAGGCAA